>JAQMYI010000034.1:4098860-4116822 GCA_030014275.1 Clariallabes melas | reverse complement strand
TTTGATATTCCTGATATATCATACCATGACCCGCCCCGTCACACACACACACACACACACACACACACACACACACACACACACAAAAGGCTGCGTTTTCATGCTGACCATATCTACACTTCTCTTTCCTCTGGTCATGAAAAGTGAGAGAGAAAATTGAAAAGATATTTCTCAGGTGTGACATTTCAGAATCGAGAGGAAAGTTTGCAAGCTGGAGCAATAGCTCGGGGCAACTGTGTTTGTCGTTTCCTGTTTGTTGGTCGGAAAGATTTACCACTACAGACCACAACAACAGAAGAAAAATGAGACAACAAAACAGAGGGTGTTAACTTGAGTTATAAGTTTAACTAGTGAATTTGTGTATTTTGTTTAGTTGTACCAATATCTTTGATCATCCCATTTAACTAGCAAACAAATTTAGTGTAAATGTTAGCAATTCTTAACTGAGTGTGTGAGCAATAGAACGAAAAACACATTTAACCCTGATATCTTGATGTCATAAACAATGAGCTAATCAGCGAAATCGATCACACTGCTTTTCACACTTGATTCATAAGCTAATTCGTAAAGAATAGCTAACCTATCAAACAGCATTGTTTTCAATCCTTCACACGTTCTATCCTGTACCTCATGTAACTTCCTGGTCGGGATTTGCATGCAGAGCAAAATGGAAATGAGAGGAAACGGCCGACTTTGCATTGTACCGTTGTTTAAATGCTGGTGCACTCCCCTGTTTATGCTCAGATACCTGTTAAGATCTTTTTTTTTGTTTGTTTGTTTGTTTGTTTGTAATCCCCTCTGTACGGAACCTCTTATTCCAAAACTATAGGCGGTTCTCTGATACTGGCAGCAAGCAGAGATGGAGAAGAAAGGAACACATGGTCCAATAACACAGGAGTCCAGAAATCTGTCACAATTAGTAGTACGTCCTTGTATTTGTTTTACTTTCTATTAGTTTATTTGTTCACAGAGTTAACTTGCCAGGAAAGGAAAATCAGGATTTGGAATGACGACACTTCGAGGACTCTTTCATCTCAGGTACAATTTGTACAGTTTTGTAAGGAAATTAGTTACCAAGTCTTACTGAGCATCCTGCAGAACCACCCACAGTTCTTCTAAGGATTTTCACTGTTGCACCTACTTATTTTTCTTTGCAAAACCCAGCAGCTTTCATTTAGTTTTTGTCTAAAAACTGGTTGCTTAGATAACTTGCTGCATACTTTTCTGCATACAAATATTTGGTGTGGTGAAACACAGGTGTTTGAACATCAGAAAAGTTATTGTACTGACTCTATAATGATAATAAAAAAATGTAATCGTTTTTAAAAAAGGTAAAAAAGCTTTAACCTTTGCACAGTACTGTACATCTGACCAGTTGTGGGTTAAGGGCCTCCCTCAAGAGCCCAAAAATGACTTTTGGTCTGGGGTTTGAACCTGCGACCTTATGATTAGTTGTACATTTACATTACAGCACTTGGCAGACGCCTTTATCCAGAGTGACTTATTTTTTTAATCTCATTATACATGGGAGGAGTTGAGGGTTAAGGGCCTCACTCAAGGGCCCAACAGTATCGATTTGGTGATTGCGGGGCTTGAATCTGGGACCTGCTAAACGTTAGGCATTGCCTTAACCACTGAGCTACCTCTGTACGATGTCTTAAGAAATGTTTAAGTGTTCTTACATTAAAACAAGCTTGTTTAGGGAATAAAAAGAAATAATAGCTATAAAAGACTGATATTAGACTGTAAACCTTAAAGCCCAGACTAGACTTAGAAGACAACAAAAAAATGTCCAGACCTGCTAGAAAGTACGGACAGATTCGCTGACACACAAAAACATCGCCTTATAACGTTTAAAGCAATCGATTGGGGGTTAAGAGGCATTCTGTGTACAAGACAGACTGTAATGTGCACTGTTTAATGTGTTACTTTTAACGTGTTAATGTTAAAACTGATCATCCTGCAGTCATGTGTTCTTTACAACCTGCACTATAGAGCAGGAACCAGCATCAGCGGATTTAACACACTTCTTCAGAGACTTGCTTTTGCATGCATAAGCACAATGTGTGTGTGAATGATGTATTACAATATGACTAATGTGAGGTAACTCAAAAAAAATTTGATTGGGTTAAGGGTCTTCTCTGATGACCCCAATTGATGGGGCAGCACTGGGATTTAAACTCGCAACCTTCTGATAAGTGGTTCAAAGCCGTAACCACTGGGTCACCAGTTTCACATACCTAATGTGTTACTGAGCTTTAGTGGCACTGATTATTTAGCCCTGCTATTTTGGTCCAACCTACGAAACAAGACAGTGCTGGAAGCCAAACTGAGGTTATACTTAAACCCCAAACAATAAAGAACAACATATCCACACCTCGCTCCAAGCTCTCCATTCACTCTCGGACTGGCTCATCCCACCAGTCTAATCTTTACTATGTTCACATCAGCGTTTTTCAGTAAAAAAAAAAAAAAAAAAAGGCCAGACTTCCTGTACCAAATCCTCCCATCGATCCAATTCAAAAACACACAAAAACAAATGTTGGACAGCACTCGGAGAGCCGGGTGGACATGTATTTGAAACAGCTCTAAGAAGAAAACATTTAGATGCAATAAATGCAAAGCAGTAAAAAAATTATACTAATAATAAAAATAAAACTCAGCTGTTGAGCTTGTGAAGGGCTTGATGATTAACGCGGTCACTGAGTCGAATCAGCTGTTAGCGTCGTAAAGTTAGAGACTGCTGGAGAAGTAGTTTTCAGGTTGGAATTAAAAAAGTAAACAAATAAATTTAAGAAAGTGCAATGTTAACAAAAAAAAGGCATAAAATCATAAACATGCACCAATACCAAATAGATGTATTAGCTTGGCAAAAAAGTCATCAGCATGTCAAGCGCGTTCATACAGACTAAGATGAGTAGGACTCGCCAAGGTGTCAACAAGTCCTTGATCAACGTGCCTGGCTAGATATTTTCTTCACGTTCATTGGAACTCAAGGGTGCAAACACTGTGTTCCAGCACAATGATGGCTTGTGGACAAAGGGTTGAGGGGTATGAGGTTGTAGCAGAAGAATTTGCGTGACTTGTAAAAAACCATGACCTTCTGACATTTTCTCCGGTATTAATTGACTTAACTCGCTAGCGAACATGGTATATCTTAATTGCTTTGTGTGAATCAACCAGGTTTGCTTATGATGTCTGAAAAACACTGGGTTGCGCTGAATGTTGGAGCTTAAGTATATTTAGGATTTGTCTATGCTTGGGACTTGACCAAAGTGAAGGATTCAAGACTGACCTAACACTGAGGTTATCGGCATTAAGACTAAGACTCATGAATGACTTGTGGGGCAGGAGGCAAAAAAAAAAAAAAAAAAAAAAACACTTTCTCAGCTCCAAGTGAGCCACATTCTACAATTTATCAAACCCCCTTTGAGAAATCTCTGTCTTGAACTGCTGCCAATAGAACACCAGGACAAATTACGGCCTTCTTCTGGATACCCCTATTACTAAGGCTAATGTTTTGACCGGAGGACGGTTAGGTTAGATGTATGGAACCAGCATCAGTTCGTATAGAAAACGATCCTGTAATTCTACCCACCAGATGATACTGATATCTACAGTTGAAACAACTGATTCTCTATGAAGAGCTGCCATGTTTGCATTGTTTGTTTATTAAATCAACATGGTGTAATGTTATAAATAATAGATATGTAGCAACGTTGTAAATATGAAGGACATGAAGGAAGATATGTAAATATATTATTATTATATCCATCTAACTAGCACCAAAGGGCTTCTGGGAAAGAAACTGAAGTGGCATTGATATACACACAGGGGCTAACAAAGCATAATAATCCAAGCAACTAATTAACACAGTGTATAAGTAACAATTAACAATCGATGTCAAGGAACAGTGAAACTAAATACATGTCAGTGTGTGTGTGTGTGTGTGTGTGAGACAAAGAGAGAGAGAACCAGGGAAAGAACCAATGATTTGATTCTTTAAGCGAGTGAATAATATATTAGATCTTCTTGAGTGTCTCTGAGCTCAGGTTTCATCGGACGTGTATTGTGACGGGACGAAAAGAAAAAAAGCCAAAACACAAAACAACCTCTCTATATGAAAATCACACAAGTGAAAAGGGTAAACAGGCTGGAAATCAGTTAACCAAAACAGTCCTCCCGTTGTTCTGTATTAGCATAAAACTTAAATCAGATGGCATGTGTGGGAGTGAGAGGCACTGCTGTTCTGACCTTTTTACTTTGTGTTTGTTTAAGAAAAACCACACACTCACGCTTGCTGGCTTTTTTAATCTGTTTAACTCAAAGCCCTTTAAGTTTATCTAAAGATACAAAGACACCATTTAAACCAAACGGTACAGAACGTACCTTGGCGGACAACAACGCAGGCTTATCCATGTGCAAATATTTATACGCCTTACCTGCTCGACTCCATACGCTGTTGCAAACTCCATAAATTCCTCGATGCGCACGAACCCGTCTCCATCCTGATCGAGAGCTTGAAAAACAGCCCGCAACGGCGACCCTTCCTCCTCCTGCGGCCCGGGTGCTGGAAGAGCACCTGCACCTACACTCCCGTCCTGGATCGTATCTGCGCTCACACATAACTCCAGAGGCATTTCGGCATCATCAAGACCGTCAGGAAAAACGACGTTGTCCTCCATCAGAGGTGGACATGTTTCTCTGCAGGGAGACTCGTCGGTGAGCGAGTTCAGTTGTGGCACTGCTACCTGAGACAGGTCTGCTTGGTCAGGTAGATCAGTTTCCTCGTCTACCCTCACATCAGGTGACGACCCGAGTGTTGATGTCGCCTCTCCCCTTTCCTGCTCCAGTGCCATGCCCACTTGGCTTACTGGACTATCTGCACCTGAGAGGAGGGTGGAGTCTAAAAGGCCAGAAACACTCTCAAAAGCTTCTTTCACCTCCCGGATACACATGACTTCAACTTTTGGGCTTCCTGGTGCAGATAATGTTGCATTCACGCTGCCATCAATTGTTTCAATCAGAGTGTGTTTTTCCTGAAGTTCATCAAGAATGTCACTTGGAGGTACAGATTTTTCAGATATATAGTTATGGGCACCTAAGCAATGGCTCTCTGAGTCATCCTGCGTGTTTGGCTGCTGGTTAATCTCAGCCATACAGTCATTTGAGTTCTGGCAGTGTTGAGCTGTACCGTTCACTGAGGTGTGAACAGACGCCACCTCCTGAACATGGCCATCCACAGCAGCTTGAGTATGTGTAATTTTCTCTAATATGTCCACATTGGACAAGTTGATTGTCTGTTCTTTGCTTGTTTCCGCTAAAAGATCACGTTCTAATGAGTAGTGTGTTTGAGATTCAGAGTCAAGTGAGGTTGTTTCAGTCTTTGCATTTGCATCAAGGGTAAAACAAACCGAAGGAGAAATCAGAGTTGGTTCTTCTTCCAAGGCGGTAAGTGTATCCGTCAAAATCTGTTGCTCAGAAGCAAGTGGTTTTGGGTTATGGGTGTCACTAGAATGAAAGTCGGATATTATGGAATGGTCAGAGTTTTTGTTCAAGTCACTTGTGTAAGTACAATGTTCTATGGCACTCTCAGAACCATGCGTATTCACAGGAAGCTCATCGTTACTGTACGAAGGCAAGACGTCAGGAGAAAGTGCGTTGTTAGAGGGGAATGTGGACCCTACTGGTGCAGTTTGCTCAAATTCTAATGTAGGTGATGACAACAGAACTGCTGCACTGAAATCATATTCAAGGTCCTGTACCTCAGAGTCATTAGGTGTTACATCTCTCTCCACTACGTCTTTCATTTCTACACCCATTTCATAATCACATGGAGGTGGACCATCGGTTGCTATTGACTCTGGTGCTGTTCCAGGGTTGGCCTCAGAATCTGACCCTGCAAAAGTTCTTTCTTGTACAGATGGTTTCCTCGATGCTGACATTCCCGGAAGTGACTGTGGCCTGGACAAGACCTCAGGCATTTCATTAGATATCGTGTTACTAATACATGGTATATCACTCTCCTGTTCTGAAGACAATCCTGTGATTGTGGTCTCTGCTGTCTGGAGGATATCACATGGTTGTACAGGTGACTCCAAAAACAGCGTTGGTACGAGTTCATCTGAGATGTCAGGGTGGGAAACCAAACATTGTGATGAGGAAGACAAATCGTAGATAAGGGGCAAAGTCTCAAAATTACGGGATGCAGTCCTAGTTGAGCTTTCCTCAGCAACATCGGGCAAATTTGCACACAAGAGATCCGTCAATTTCTCTGGTGTGGTTTGTGAGGAGGTTGTCCAGTGTGAGGCTGGACTCTCACTAGTCCTATGGCCAGGCAGGGTTTCAGAGTGTGTCCGGTCCAGCACGGGATCCAGAGCAAGCTGGCCTATGAGGCCATCTAAAGGGCACTCTGAATCGATCTCCACTACGGGTCCCGAAACGTTCACAGCCTGCATAGAGGTGCAAGTGTGTGTAGGACTGGGTGCAGTAGAATTTAAACTGATGAGATCTGGTGTGTCCACATCATATGACGTTTCACCGAAGTGCCCTTCAGCCAGTTGCTGTTGAACAGACTGCTGTTTATCCCATGACGGAACGACACAGTCGGAACCTCGCTCCCATGGATACGCCTGATCTAATCCAGAATACCGAGACGCCCGGAATAATTCATCCAGATTCAAAGAGCTGTCCTGAAATATCTCATCAAAGCTCAGAGAGACAATACCACCATCTCGCCTCTGATGTCTCTCAGCGTTTTCGTGGGCACCGTCAGCGGCGGCAGCTTCGTCGTCATTACGCAAAAGAAGAAATCCGAGCGAATTCTGGTCAGATTCCCAGTCGGAATGACCTCGTGGGCTGGAGAGAACCTGCTCCATTTAGGAGCGCCGTTCCTCTCCGGCAGCGTCGAGGCTCCAGGAGGTATCCTTTTTTATTAAAACTCCAATGAGTAATAATATTTGGAATTGCGAGTTAACTGCCGTCCGCTGCCTAGAGTGCTTGAAGGTAAATAATTAACCACCTCAGTTTAACTTCACTACAGTTTCGCCATGTTTTAGCTCGGGTTCATTTATTTATTCAGGCATGAAAGGTTGCTCTGTTTTTATGTTTTTTTTCCCCCCTTCAATTGTAACTTTAATAACGTCCCCTGATTCACGACGCTGTCTAAAAATTATAAAATCCCATCACATTGACTTTCCTGTTTTGGAATAAATAGAAATTCAGTACCTTTTGATAAAAGAAATGAAATGAACAAATGATATTTAACATTTACTTGTGGTTAGTTCTCACCTGAGTGACTTAGTTAAACATTAGTTAGTTTTAAAAATGTAAACGTATCTAACACTGTAAAGCAACATGACATCGGTCTAGACTACATGAAGTATAATCTATGTGTTTAATATCTCCTCAGGTTTAACTAGAGATAATGAATTACACAACTGTTACACAAACACACACCTACATCTGGTTCTTCTCACAGCTGACTAAAACCACCTAGGAGAAAGAAAATCAAAACATAACTGCTGTTAATAAACTTGAACGGCATTTTAAGACCTAAATAATTATGATTTTTCATACTATTTAGGTCTGCCTGATGGTGTTCACCCACCATTACAACATCACAGCTCATTCCCAGTCAGAATAGCACCTAGCTTCTAGTGGCCTAAAATCACTCCTCTGTCGATTTTTTTTACTTCGTAATACCTCATAATATGCTTTCATATGAAACATTAGACGGATTTACGCGCTTATCTACAGCTTTGTGAGAAACATAAATCCGTAAAGTACAGAGATTTAAGGATTTAAAGTGCTAACGCTGAGGAAGGCTAACCGGTTAGCTGAGGACGCTAGCTAACAGCATCCCTTCCTCCCTGACAGAAAAAAAAACTAAACAAACGAGAACACGGCACACACGGAGAAATTAGCCTTAACTTAAGACTAAAAAAATATTTTAAATATATATCAATAAAAATGTAGGCAGATGTTTTATTTTCCTCAGGGCCAGATGCGCGAGAAGCCGTGCGCGCGCGGAGTACGTTAATCCACCTGTGCTGATGCTAGCACCGTTAGCATGTATAAATGTCGAACAAAATCCCGTTATTCCTTCATATTAAACTCGTTTTTCTCAGAAATTCCACGATATTCCCAGACAAATCCTTATTTCAATTTTTCTGTACAAAAAAAGTCTTTGTGCGTCCATATCCGCAAAAAAATTAGGATTTTATTTTCATTTCAAATAAGAAAACAGTCCTGTCGTTTTCCACCAAGGATTGATAGCAACTCGCATCAGCAGCAATAACACACGCTCTCACACACCGCAATAGACACCAACGCAAGCACTCGCGCATGCGCAGAAGCGCCCCCTGCAGTCCGCCGGTACCAATCGCAAGGCGCCGAGCATCTTTTTTTTTTTTTTTTCTAATCAGCGTTTCTCTGCGCATTGCTGCTGCTGCTGCTTCTTTATCACCTCAAAAACGTTGTATCGAATGAAACAACCAACAAGTATGATTATGTTTAACATTTTAACATCACCCCTCCTTCATCTTTCAGTTATAATGAACCGGACCACGGGCCGAATCCCAAATCACTCCCTGACACCTACAGGAGTGCACACTTCAGCAGGTGTGGATCTGTGGGTACTGGGGGCTACACACCTTACAGCGTGTCCAGAACCAGAGCCGTTCCGGATTCAACCCACGTCTTGAATCATTTAAAGGGGTAGATCAGTGAAAAGGGGCAGATTTATACACACACATGCCTCTGGCTGTAGAATTTATTTTTAATTAACTTTTAGAAAAGACAAATACATAATTGCTCTTCAATACACTTTGAAAAAGTTTTCATATTCCCTCATTAAAAATATTTTATTCTGAGCTGCGAGCCACAAATGCATCGCTGTCATCACTTCTTCATCAGGAATGTATCTTCGTCATCATTCAGGAGACCAAACAGGTGATGGAGCGAGACAAGGACTTTAGGGAGGATGCTTTAACACTTCAATAAGAAGACAGTGTGGGCAGATATATGCGGACGTGCATCACCACGCGAGATCACGACGTCCTCGAATGGTGGCCATCTTGTGTTAAATCCCTGGTTTAGGCTTCAGCTCTTCAATAAGCGCCTCACTATAACGAGCACTGTTGATTGTCGAACCTTTTTCCCGATAATGTTCCAATACCGGCCCTTGAGAATCCCAGAAAACTGTAAACATTGATGAATTTTCCAGTGATGGTTGACTTTTGAAAATTTTCTTCTATCTTCAATTGAGGATGTTCCTGGTCCATACGCTTACAGAAACTTTAGTTTTTGGTTTACAAATATCCAAACGCTTCTGTTTGTGCTCTTCTGTTAGTTGTTTCAGCACCAGGTACACCCTCAGACTACAAAAATAAGAAAACGCTGCACTTTGCTCTTCTTTCATGCAGACTACAAGTTGGGCGTCCATTTTTACTTACACCGCAGTTACAAATAAACAAATGAAACACGTTCACACCTGCACAGCAGTGACTGGGGACACAGTAGCCTTGAACAGAAAGTGCTGATAAGACAGTGTGGCCAACAGAGTGTTAATAATTTTTGACATCCCCTCGTCATATATATATATATATATATATATATATATATATATTTATATATATGATGGGTACGACCCCTTGTCCCTTGAGTGGTATCCTCAGCGTAGCCTTTGGGTCTACTTTCTGTTTGGGCAATTTGGAAATACCAGTCCGCATACAACTCACATATCTGAATAGTAGGATGAGACCAAGCTCTTGCGTGGAAACCCCCAGCCCTGGAGGATGTGAGGCGACAGTGCTAACCACTAAGCCACCACGGGTGTACAGTACCTTAACCTTTTAAATGTACTTTATGTGCAAGTGAAACATGCACATTGAAGGGTACCATGATAACATGCTTTGCCACCTCACTGCTCCAGGGTGTATGGTGTGATTCTTGAAATTCTTTCGTTCTGTATGGAGAACACCTAACACACTGTTTACACATCCTTCCAATCATTTAAATCATTTGCCATCATGGCAACAAAGTGACCTTTGCCCTTAGTCATAAAACATTCTATGTCTAAGGGCAAAGGTCACGTTGCTATTATTGTTTAATTTTTACTGTTTTACTAATTTAATACTTAATATAACAAAAATATTAACATAAAAAAGAGCATTTGCGCCCTCTAGTGGCTAGATGAAAATAGTACAGACAAGGCACCATGAAGTAGCAAGAATTCTGTTTTATTATGGAAATCTTGTCAGTAGAACTAGAATACATCAAATTTAACTTTATAATAACAATGTTAAATCTACAGTGGGATCCAAGGGAAAAGAACCAAAGAATTCTCTCTCTCTCTCTCATATGTATTTGTTACAGTGGTATAAACAAAGCGTAACCTTACTGGAATGTCAGGATAACTTGATTATAAATGAGTTATATGGGTGGAAATTATAGTAATTATATTTTAATGCAGCTCCAGTGAATATCACTGTTCACGTTTAAATAATGTGTCTATTACTTAAGTGTCTTTTTTTATTGAATAAATCTTCAGGATAAATCTTTAGGAATCTTTATTTCACTTCTCCAGTCATTAACAACAGCAATCTTTTGTGGAGAGTACATGATCTCCAGAAGGCACATTAAATGCAAGATTATTTCACAGACCAGTGTCAAACCTACCACATGATATATACTGATGAAAACAGTTGAGTGTGTGCGGTATCTTACATTATCTACTGTAGTTTAGTGATTAGAATCTACGTGAGTGTTTTTGTCGCCTCCCAGATCAGGTTTATTATTTGTCTCTCCTTTTCTCTTGTGACCAAAGATCTAAAAAAGCAAAGACAGAAAAATGAGAGCAATCAAAGGGGTAAAAAGACATGTCAAACAAAATGCCCGTCAGCATGAGTGAAGGTCATGCCTGTAGACCGATCAGTCTCGATAAAGTAGGAGGCGTGGCTTCTGCACCTGTTGGTAGGCGTGGTTTCTATGCATGTCAGTCCTAGTAGAGAAAGAGGCGTGGCCGGTGTGCAAAAACAGTACCTGCCAGGGAAGGAGGCGTGGCCACTGTGCTACTCAGTAAAGAAGGAGGTGTGGTCTCTGTTCATATCAGTCCCAGTAAACGTTCAGTAAAGTAGGCGTGGCCATTGTGTCTATCAGTCCCAGTAAAAAGATGGAGGCGTGGCCTGTGTTCTTATTGTCAGAATAAAACAATTGAAACGTTCACAAATTTGTCCCATTTCTTTTGCAAATTGAAATATTAGAATACATATTAATTTCATTAGTACTTAGTTAATCAAAATGTAACGAGAAAGGCATAATGTCAGATGTGATCATTTCAAATCATAAGTATTTGCATCGAATTAATCATTTTTGTATACATAATAGATTTTGGTAAATTATACATAATGGTTGGTGAAGTATGTGTGTATCATTGGAAGTGAAAAGCGAAGAGAAGAACAGCACCACACCCAGCATGTAATCAGTCAATCAAGTGAATTAGTCCAATTTAGCATGCGATCGTATTTGCTTACAATTAAACAGTACTATTTACAATTTCACACAGTAGCTTTGCCCACTGCAATTTTCACATTCACTAAAAACACACAAACACACACCTGTGTGCAGTGCTGCCCCTCAGAGTTTAGCAGAGCGAGATGAGTGTATACCCAGCAGGCGCTCCACATCATTGGCCGAGGTAAGCCACGCCCCTCCATCAGCCACCACGGTGGCACCGGTGACATACGACGCCGCGCGGCTCGCTAGGAAAAGAACGGCATGCGCCATTTCCGTTTTATTTCCCGCCCTCTGCAGAGGGATAGTCCGGAAAATTCCTGCGCTTTCCGCCTGTGAGCCGCCTGAACCAGAATGAAAGAGAGCAAACCATAAACAGGAAGGAACGAATCATCTAAAAATAGTCCTGAAACTCACAATGTCAAAACACAAACTCGTACCAAGCCTGCGGTAACCCTCAGTGCCTGAGATCGGACCCGGGGCCACGGTGTTCACCCTCACGCCGCTGGGACCCCACTCTACTGCCAAGTGTTTCGTCATGGCATCTACACACAATATGGAGCAAAGAAAAATATTTATATCACATTCAGAAAGTGATGTTAGGTGTGGTGATAAAGTGACATCTGTGACACTAATGCCTAGTTTCATCGACTCCGCTCAGGTAGCTTGTTTTGCCCAAAGAAAAGACTGGTTAAACAGATAATGTGGTTTTCTGTCATCACTTGAAAACAGTTCAGGCCACGCCCACAAACAAATACTCACCGTTGGCAGCTTTTGCCGACCCAGCATGCACCTGGAGCGCTTGACCTTTGTATCCGAGCGTGGCCGAGATGTTTACTATGGAGCCACCGTGATCCTAACACACACATGCACGAAAAACCCACACGCATTCTTTAATGCGTAATTAAGTGTTATAATAATAAATATAACATAAAATAATATATAATAATTATATGTTTATTACTTTGAACCATTTTTCATAGACGACTTTGCTGGTGTTAAACGTCCCCATGGTGTCAATCTCCATAACCGTCTTGAAGGCGTTGAAGGACAGAGCCGAGGCAGGACACAGGAAGTTCCCCGCCGCGTCTGTACAGGCACAGACAGACAGACAGACAGACAGACAGAATCTGTGGCTGTGGAGTCTGACTTTTTAGACTATAGCTACGTTTACATGGACGATGTTTCTTCAATCTGATTAAACTCATTCTGATTAGAGAGGAATAGTTTGCTGTCACATGGCCGTGTACGTGCATAAAGCATTTAATCAGAACAGAACATTTGTGGCAAGCGGCAGGCATCTAACGCACAATTATTTGGACTTTGATCCTGTCAAGGGGTCACCACGCTGGATTTTCCGTTGGATGCCCTTCCTGACGCAGTCCTCCCATTTCATCTGGGCTTGGGACTGGCACTCGGAGACTGGTATAAGTGTGTGTAATGAGTGTGTGAGGCTAAGTCGCTCACAGAGTTTGGAGAAAAAGGCAGATCTGAGCATTTTATCACACACTGTTTTTGATAATGTAACGCCATAAAATGCGTGACTGTTGCGCCAATCGGAAGCTTCTGCGCTCGGGACAGAAACGTTTTATATCTGAGGCTGATCACAGGCCAATCAAACTGAAAACCAGCCAATTAAGTCACTATCTGATCGACCGGTTCATCTTTTATAAACGTAAAAATAGTTTTAACAAAATATATTTTGTGTGGCGATACACGAGTCACCACACAAAAGAATCACAATTCATAACTCAATAATTTTTTTTCCTCATCTCTATTTATTACATGGGAAATGCGAGCCAATCAGTGCTCCTGATTAAGTTATTATTAGTGGAATATTACGGTCCATGTAAACACACTTTATGTAAAACATTACATAATTTCTTTGGGTTTTTTTGTAATTACACAAAAACACTTTCAGAACATTTCTCTACACTGTCGCTAGACATGAATACATCATCGTCATCGTCACAACTTATGTATCTAACAGCTTGCTCATGCTAATTTCAGCACATACGCTAGATGCATGCAAGTATCCAATAACCGAAGAACCCAACGTACTATTGATAAGAATATCGACGCGTCCAAACTCTTTCAGCGACTCGTCTACGGCGTTAGAGATGGTGTCTGGCTGACGCACGTCCACCTGCAGGGGCAGGCAGTGTCGTCCTGTCGCGCTGGTCAGCTTCCTAGCCGCCTAGAAAAACACCCAAATGAAATGATAATGACACATGAGGTTTGTCGCTTGTGATGTCGGAGCCTCAGAAAAGTTGGTACCTCAGTGAGCTTCTCCAGGTTCCTGCTGGCAATCACCGTGTCACAGCCGTGCCTGAAAGACATGCGCCTTATCTGTTGGTTGAATATTAATTAAAGACTACAGAGGAGATGGAACAGAAGGTGACACCCTGCTGAGGTTTGAGTGAGTTTGGTCCCCTGAGAAACAGAGTGTAGTGAAATAAGCAGTACCTCATTAGGACCTCAGCGATACGGAAGCCGATGCCGGAGCCGCCGCCCGTTACGAAAGCCACTTGATCCCTGCAAAACAATATTTATTTATATGGAGATCAAAGATAGGGAGCAATTTATTCTGTATAATAACCTGACATTTGACCTGAGTAGGAAAAACATCAGGGGTATGGAGTGAAGAAAGAGGAGGAAGAACAAGAAGTGAGGGGAAAGAAAAAGGAATAAGGAATAATGGATAAGGAGAGTTACAAGATAATGAATGAGGAGTAAGGGATAAGGATTGAGCAAAAAGGATAAGAGACAAAGAATAAACAGTGAAGAATAATACATAGGGAATGGGAAGTAAGGAAAGAGGAATAAGGTATAATGAGTTGGAAATTAGAGATGCAGCATCAGAAATACAGAGTTATAAGGAATAAGCGATAATGAACAAATAATAAAGAATGATGAAATAATAAGTATAGACTAAAGAATTATCAGGAATATGGAATAAAGTATAAGAGAATAAGAAAAAATGAAGCATAAGGAGAAAGAAGACAGAATGCGGAAACCTAAACAACAATGTATAATGAATAAACAAGAAGCGTTAAATGATACGAGATAAAAGACAATGAGAAAAACAAATTTTTAATGAAAATTCTTTTAATGAATTAATGAATAATAAGGAATAAAGAATGATTAATCTGGAATACTGTGTGCAGACTAAGAAATAATCATGGATATGGAAAAAGATGAGGAAAGATGAACAAGGGATTTTGTATTTGGAAAAATGAATAAAAAACAGGGGCTAAGGAATAAAGGATAATAAGCAAGAAATAAGAGATTGGGAATCAGGAATAAGGTATACTGAAAAATATATATGGGATAATGTTTATGAAGTAAGGATGTGGACAGACAAACAAGAAGTGGGTAAAGAGGAATAATAAATGCTTATCAGGAATAATAAATGAAGAAAAATGAATGAGGAGTAAGGAATAAAACATAACAAATGATGAAAAAGAAGTAAGAGACAGGAATAATAAGGAATGATTAATAAGCGATAATAATTAAGGACTAAGTAAAATGGGGTGAGAAGTGGGAATGAGATATAATGGAAATATAGAATAAGGGATAAGGATTAAGCAGTGGGAGGTGATAAAAACTAATGATAAAGTGAAAAAGAATAAGAAAAGAGGAATCAGGAATAATGCATAAGGAATTACAGTATGAAGGTGGAATAAAAGAGAGGGGATAAGAAATGAAGCATGCGCATAAAGAAATGATGAGTAAATATTAAGAAATAATGGAAGATTTATTAGGAATACGAGATAAAGAAGAAGGGAGAAAGATGAAGCCGTGCGGATAATAAGTAACAGCATAAAGGATAAGGAATAATGAATGAGGATGGAGAAATAAACAATATGGAAAAAAGAAGTAAGGAATAAAAGAAATGAGACATGGTATAAAGAATAGTTAAGAATAATGATAATAAGTAAGGACTAGGCGGCACTAGTGGTTAGCACTGTCACTGTGCACCCCCAGGATCGAGGGTTCGATTCCCGCCTCGGGTCTGTGTGTGTGTGTGTGTGCATGGAGTTTGCATGTTCTCTCCATGCTTGGTAGGTTGGCTCAGTCGGTTAAGGCTGTGGGTTACTGATCGGAAGGTCGGGGGTTCGTACCCCAGCATCGCCAAGTTGCCACTGTTGAGCCCTTGAGCAAGGCCCTTAACCCTATCTGCTCCAAAGGCGCTGTAAGCTGGCTGACCCTGCGCTCTGACCCCAGTTTCCTAATTGGGATATGCGAAGAAGAAATTTCGCTGTGCTGTAAAAAGTACATGTGACAAATAATTGAAAATTCTTCTTCCTCCTTCTGGTACTCCGGTTTCCTCCCACAGTCCAAAGACATTAGATTAAGCTAACTGGCGTTCCCAAATTGCCCTTAGAGTGTGAATGAAAGTGTGAGTGTGTGTGCCATGCTCCAGGGTGTACCCCGTCTCGTGCCCTAAGTCTCCTGGGATTGGCTCCAGGCCCCCGCGACCCTGTACACAGGATTAAGCGGTACAGACGATGAGTGAGTGAGAAGGAAGTGATGCAGAATGGTGGCCTCTCCAGGGTCGATGGTTCGATTCCCGCCTCAGATCAAAGACATGTAGAGTAGGCTAAAGAGTGGTGTTCCCAAATCCCCGAACAATGGACCAAAATATGGAGAAAGGAAAAAATAAATAATAAGGAACGTGTAGTGGAATATATGGACTGAAAAATGAGAAAAGGTGATTTAAAAAAAAGGAATATGGGAGGGGGTAAGAAGTAAGGGAATAAAGGATCATGTTGTAAGTGCTGGTGTGTGTGTGTGTGTGTTTACTTGAGCAGGTCCTGGCAGTAGATGTGTGTGTATGAGCTGAGACACTCGTCCGTGTGCACGTCCTCCGGAGCTTCCGCCATTCTCTCAGACTACACGATAAAAAATATATATATATCAACACGAACAAACGTTTATTGAAGTACGTGTGTTTTTATTATAAAGTGAGTAACAGAACAGAGAGACTGAGCGCAGGAGGAAGCGGTTAAGTGTTTAAGCAGAAAGTGCGGTTCAGAATCACACTGGAACTTTACCTGAGGTTTTAAAACACCGACAGCGCGTGCACCTGGAAACAAGTTAAACAAATCAGACTTTGCGTAAGATTTTACAACAAAAAACACACACACTACAATAAAAAACAACAACACGACCGAGTTACGGTCTACACCGGACTTTGGACCGACCCGCGGGTGACGTGTTGTCCGCGCGGTGCATGATGGGACTCGTAGTGTGGACTCTGTGGAGCTTCTGTCACTGTTTAGTTGGTTGCACACAATATTATACATAAATGTAAAAAGTATAATGTATAACATATACTATATAATGTATAATATATACGATATAATATGTAATATAAGCACTGTACTATACTACACTACACATAAATGTATAATGCATATGTAACTACGCAGGACAAATATTATTTTGTGAAATAAAATAATCAGAATTATATATTTTTTTCTAAATTAATTTATTGCAATTATATGTGTAATGTATACTAATATTAAAACAAAATATACATTAAAAAACTAATTCCATTTAATATTTAACCTTTTATTGTTATATAATCATATAGAACTATTTACATACAATATAACGCGGCATGGATGTCTAGGGTTAAGTAAGCACACACATTGCATACCACTTTCTATAAAAGCTAGTGAAGCCACTGCCACTTCTAGCTCATTTTCTGTCTCTCAATTTGTTGTTTGCTTTTTCCAACTCATCCCACAAAATCCTTTTCTGCGTATACATCCCAGACATTTTCCTTTATATCTTTGCGCCCAGCTCTGTGACCTTTTGCTGTAGGATATGTCTGCTTATAGATTCATCCATCACATAATACTGTACAAAATAACACAAATAAATAAACTTAAAAAAAAAAAAATTCTCCCAAATCATCTTTACCATCTTTAAACGGTATTGTGTAATAGATTGAAGCTAGCATGTAATAGTATTAAGCTACATGTAATAATTGGAAGCTATTGCACAGTTATGATGCAGAGTTATTGCATAATACTTTTATAGCATCTTTTGGAAAATCTTACTGCATAGCTTATATACACATTATTTGGCACAATATTACTCAGAATAATGTCAAGATACGGCTGATGTGAAACTGTAAATTAATTTGTGATATCTTGATTGGTGTCCCTATGGCAAGACAATAAAAGAAAATGTTACTTTTCATGATGATTGGGGTGAAAAGTCAGCTTGAAAGGGGAAAAAAAATTGCAAAAAGTTTGTTTGCCATTGTCAGACAGCTGGGCATTCCCACCTGGTTTTGTTCGTTCTCATCTGCTGATGTCCATCCATCCATCCATCCATCTTCAACCGCTTATTCTCTCTCTCTCTCTCTCTGTCGAGCTACACATGTCGTTCCTGAGCTGCCAGTGATCCAGACTCCCTCTGCCCTCCGGACCTG
>JAQMYI010000034.1:4070230-4082112 GCA_030014275.1 Clariallabes melas | reverse complement strand
TTTTTATCTTTACTAAGATTTAGTCCTAAATTTAAGGGGAAATTCTAAGAAAATGTCATAATTCTAAGATTTTTCTTGGAATTTTGTCAATAGGAGCAACTTTTAGGCTTAAGAAGCTTTGTGAATACGGGCCCTGATTTGTCTGCCTGGGTCATTCTACAAAAATAGTGCTGTCACTTAGTTTTACTGATGCCAAAATCATTTAAATGAATAACAGACACATTACTTGTACATGTTTAGAAAATATAGTATGGACTTTCAATCATGAAATACATTTTCTTACTTTAATATTCAATAGTTAATTGTAGCATTGTTTTTTTTTAAAGGACAAGTTAAAGCAAATGTCTTGTCACTTTGATCATACATGGCAGTGAGACTTGTCATCTAAACATTTCAGGCGATTTTTATCACCCAAATTCCACCTTTTCTGTACAATGACTCATCCGCTCTTCCACAATAAACCTGATGATGAGTTTATTCTTTCCTCCCCCTCAGGCCATGCGCTACACGATCTTTGTCTCTCACGTCACACCTCTGCGCCAAATCCCGTGGCGCTCCGGGCAGTGGTGATGGTGAGGAGAGCGTCTCTCAGCCCATCAAGTTCTCCACGAGTAAAGCCAGCCACCGGACATGGAAGGTGGAGCGTTCGATGGGCAGCAGGTTCCAGCGGCCGTGGTGGCAGGTCCTGCCCCTCAGCGTCCTCACCGTCGGCTTCCTGCTCTGGTGCGTCTTCCGGCAGGAGTCGGACATCGACCGCGCTCTGGAGAAACAGCTGTATGAACATTTACCCGGGTTACTGAGCACGGACGAGGAGGAGGCCGAGGAACCCGAGAAAGAACCTGATGGTGGTTCAAAATGAACACGAGTTAATATTATGTGGACGTTTATTTTATACATATTATGATTGTGATGTCATTGCTTCAGCATCTCGATCATCTTCCAACATTGTGGAAACCTGTCTTGTTAAGCCAAAATACACCATTTTTTATATTGTATATTGGCTGAATGTTGTAACTCCCAGTGTAACACAGTGCAAGCGACATGTCCTCATCACACACTCGCCAAAAACTGCCATGCTGTTCAGTATGTGGTTTCTGACACTGTATGAATTTATAGAAATAAACCAATGGACCGAGCTGAGCTAAAAGAAACGCTGAGTCATGTGCTAACTTTTAAAGATGTACCTTTGGAATAGGAATAGTTCAGATTATAATTATAATAATAATAATAATTCCATTATGTAAGGAGATGTTTATTCAAGATTTAGTTACGGAGCTGAGTCTCCAGTATTGGGTTTCATAGACGTTCCACAAAATTGTATGTAAATATAAATAGCTAAAAAAAAGTGGTGTTTGTTCCCACCTCTGTGTGTTCGCCCCGTGCTGGGTGGGTTCCCTCTGTGTGCTCCGGTTTCATCCCGAAGTTCATCCAGATTAGGCTAACTGACATTTCCAAATTGTGTGTGAGAGTATGAGTGTGTGTGCATCATTGCGCCCTGCGATGGACTGGCCCTCCTTTCAGGAAGTATTCTGCCCTGTGCCCCGAGTCCCCTGAGATAGTCTCCATACCTCCTGTGACCCTGTACAAGATAAGTGCTATAGGGAATGAGTAAGTGGTGTTTGTTAATAAATGTAAGATTAAAAGGATTGCCAATCTGCATGATGTAAAAGCAATGAAGCACTGTTGGGTCATGCTGTTATTAGAAAATAATCAAGGTCTGAGATGTTACGGTATCTCCCTTTCACATCAAGGATTATTGCGTACGTACTATAACTTTTAATCACTTAGTTTTTCGGCAGGTGAGAACACGACCACTG
This sequence comes from Clariallabes melas, assembly GCA_030014275.1. NCBI lineage: Eukaryota > Metazoa > Chordata > Actinopteri > Siluriformes > Clariidae > Clariallabes > Clariallabes melas. Next base: position 4,080,295 of record JAQMYI010000034.1, on the reverse strand, counting down.
AGCCACCAATGGCCCCCTGTAACGATGGGTTAATAATATGTTAAATATGTATACAGACTGAAAAGAAATTGAGGTAACTCGTCATTTTAATATGTCCACATGTCATAAACACTACCTGGATCAAAATTACAGACACAAAATTGATTTTAAAAAGTCTAAATTAAAGCAAAGGTTCAAAATGGACAGCTTAGCTTATTGCAACCAGGAAACATTCGTGAAAGCTTACTCCAACGTCTGATCCATGTTAAATATCAAATATAGAGTCGGGTTTTTACAGTGGAACCTCAGATCATGAGTAACGCGGTTTGCAAGCCTTCCACAAGACGTGCAAATTTTTGTAATAAATTTTGACTTAATAAACGAGTTAGTCTTGATTTACAAGTAGCAAATATCATCGAGTATCATGTAGCTTCTTGTTTTGATGCAGAGCGTCACGTGATCATAACTGGGCCAATGGTTCTTCTCTCGCTCTCGTGCTGCGGCGGAATTGTGGGTAATTATCTCCCATGCTCGGTCTCAGTGCACGTGTCCTTTACTATAACATGCTTGGGACATGTGCTTGGGACTATCTGACCATTTTGATTCATACTGTACACATTCACATTCTATACAAACTTAAATAATTCTTTTGATTGTGTAAAGCTACTTTGCGACAATGACAATTGTTAAAAAAGCGCTATACAAATAAAATTGAGTTGAATTGAATTGCTTATGAGGAGCTTGGTTGAGTGATAGTCTATCAGTAAACTGGGGTGTGTGTGTGTGCGTGTAATAACTGTTGATGATGCTATAACCTCTCGACGCTGGAGGCCTAGAGAGAGCTTATTGGCAGAGCTCTCTCAGAGGGGAGGGATGAGAGGTACTTAGTGCTCCCACATTAATCAGGGGCGTCTGTGAGCTCATGCAAGCGGAAGGAGCGGATAGCGCTGTTCTCCGAGTGTGTTATGCCGCCCCCAACAGTACATGAGCGAGCAGTTCGAACAGATGCGGTTGGCTGGCGTCACGTGGTTCGGGGGAAACATGATAGTCTTCGGCCCTCCCGACTGAGTGGTAGTAGTAGCCTAAATGTGGGAGCCCCCTAGTGACGGGGAGGAATTGGACACGACTAAATTGGGGAGAAAATTGGGGAAACTCCAAAAAACAAACAAAAAAAAACATCCTCCTAGAGCAACTTCTCCCAACCATCCAAAAACAGTTTGGTGGTGAGCAATGCCTTTTCCAGCACAGAATCAAACTCCATTCTTTTTAAGACTTGTGTAGACCAGCTGTATGGCATATTGTTGTAAATGTTTGATCTAAGCCTGAAGCTGGGGATGGTGCCACAGTTGTGGAAGACATCTTGCATGGTACCTGTACCAAACGCGTCACGTCCAAAAGATTTTGGGGATTATAGACCAGAAGCAATGACCTCAAACCTAAGACGTTTAAGAGGTTGGTGCTTACGCATCTCCGACCTCTGGGGAGCCCATCGATGGACCCACTTCAGTTCGCTCTCATCCTCCTCCTTAATAGGGCTTTTTCGCTCCTGGAAAAGGCTGGGAGCACTGTGAGAATCATGTTCTTTGACTTTCTCTAGTGCTTGTTTTTTTATTATATTTTTATTGATATTTAACAACAACAAAAGCGCAGAGCCAGATCAATATACAATCGACACCCACAGCAAACATTTAAAAACAAAATAATCTGTTAATATAAAAGTGAATATGGAAACACCCAAGGGCAAAACAGTTCAGTAAAAGAAAACATAAAAGAAAGAAAGAGTCATGATTGTTCAAGTAGATCCCACAAAGGGGCCCATATCCGCCAGAATAGTTCAGATTTGTTCAGTAAATCGTATGTAAATTTTTCCAATGGGAGAAGATTACCCACTTGTGCCAAACACATCTTTAAAGTTGGTACATGAGATGATGACCATAAGATAAGTATACATTTCTTTTCCAGATAAGTAATGAAATTTAATAAACAATTTAAATCAGAAGGAAGATCTAGGGATATTTTACAATTTAACAGGTATATAATTCTCTAGTGCTTATAACACCATCCAACCTGTACTTCTGAAGTATAAACTCGAGTACATGGGAGTGGACCATCATCTATCTACATGGATTCTAGATTACCTCACGAACCGACCATAGCATGTGACTACCGAGACTGAGAGTCTGACATGATTGTCTGCAACACCGAAGCCCCACAGGGATCGGTCCTGGCTCCGATCCTCTTCATCGTCCACACTGTGGACTGAAACTGACCAGCGCAGCTCTGAGGATTCCCCTGGACACTGTGTAGGAGGAGGCAGATGGTAAAGCGGTCATCATTGCTGGAAAATTACCCTCACCCTGTGTTTCATCTCTGAGCAGCTCCTTCAGTGATAGACTGTTACATCCTAAGTGTCTGAAGGAGCGATATCGAAGGTCTTTTCTCACTGCTGTTATTAGACTGTACAATCACAGCTGCTCCCAGTGAACCACTCACCGCACAGTCATTAGTACTGTGATATACTTTGGTGCACTATACTATTACAATACCTATGTTTTTTACAATACCTTTATATCTTAAATATAGCTACATTGCCTCACGATAGTTACAATATCCTACATTTCTGTGCAAGAGTATCTGTGCAATAGCATCTTTAACTGTGCAACATATCTAGTGTAATTTGATTTAATTGAAGGTTTAAGTACTGTATTGTTTATTTTCCCTTTATGCATTTATACACTGTACTGTGTAAATGTTTTTTTCTTTTGTATGTAAACATGGTACTACTTTGTTTGCTGTTCGGACATAGAATTGTTTTCCCTACTGTGGAACGTACAAAGGTTTCTCTTATCTAAAGAAAGGCATATCTTACGATGAAGCACCTTGCCTTAAAACAAAAATAATAAACCAAGTGGCTGAGAAACAGTCCTCAAGAGGCAGGTGGACAAACTCCAAGCATTGCTTATGTAAGAATGGGCTCCATCAGTCAGGATGTGGCCCACGAGTTGATCGACAGGTATGCCCGGTCAAATTCCAGGGCTTGAAAAGGAAGGATCAACACCACAAATATTGACTCTTTGCATAAACTTAATGCAATGTTCAATAAAAAAAAATGTAAAAAAAAAAAAAAAAAAAAAAAAAAAGGAAATGTTTGACTATACTTCCATATACCAGAGTAACATCTGATAAAAAGATCCAGAAACGCCAAAGCAGCAGACTTCATGAAAATTAATATTTGTCACTTAAAACTTGGTGATAGCTATACATAGTTTAACAAAAATATATTTTGGAAACTGTTCTAGTTGTTGCTGTATTAGGAAAAAAAAGGCAACCATCTAGCACCAGGTATGCAAGGACAATTAGGATGCCACATGCCACTCTCCTTAAAGTTAAAAGCTGCATAGGTCAGGACATTCTTATTGAATTTACATTTATCAGGGAGCCTTTTTACCAACAACCCCCCCAATCAAGTGAATAAGTTTATTTAAATAAAATTACTGTGCATGTATATATCTTTATTAAAAAAAAAAATAATAAAAAACTCATCTTTGAACCTTCGTGAATTAGTCGTTTAACCTCTAGGAACTTATGGCTAAGTTTGCACAAGGACAAACACACAATGAGGTAGTGGAAAGTTTATTTACAACCAGATGGCCACAATGAAGGATTTTAAAAAAATAATAATAAAATAAAAAAATGGGGAGAAAAAAAAAAAGGAAAACAAAAAAACAATCCTAATAAATCACCATGTAGCATGCATACTAGAGCGCACAGGTAGAGAGGTATACCAAAGTCTAAAATACAAACTTTAAAACCCTGAGAGGAGCTCCCGGAATGTTCTGACACCGCCCCCTACTGCAACGCCCAAGAATTACAATACCACCCCTCCCCTACCATCACTACTTAAAAAAAAAAAAATTATAATCAACACACCACACAAATAGAATATTACAAAATTAAGCTTAAAAACTAGAACAAGCATGTAGTCGAGTGTAAGAACCCTCCCCGAACCCTCCCATCCTCCGCCCCAAAAAACAAACATTAAAAAATACAGATAAACAGAGCAATTTTAAGCACGTTCGCCACGGATTCTCCGGGCCAGTTGGATGTCTTTGGGCATGATGGTGACACGCTTGGCGTGGATCGCACACAGGTTCGTGTCCTCAAAGAGACCCACCAGGTATGCCTCGCTTGCCTCCTGTGAGGAAACAAGAATATTTAAATAACTAAAACTCTCCATTTTAACAAAGTATTTTTAAAAAATTGCCACATCTTTGTAAAAAGTGGTAGATGCAGGATGCACAACATTACTGGTTAGCATCTCAAAACAACAAGGGATTTCAATTTAAGATTTTTCTTATAGTTTAGATCAAACTTGTTTGTTTTGTTTAACCTACATGGCCACCATGAATAACTTCAGACGATTATAAAATCAGGTCAAATGCTGTTCTGTGACCACATGTACATTACCATCTCACAGCCATGTCCAAATGTGTACAAAGTAAGTAATTAACAAAGTTATGACTCCCGAACTGACCTGCAGGGCCCCGATAGCGGCGCTCTGGAACCGGAGATCCGTCTTGAAGTCCTGAGCGATTTCCCTCACCAGGCGCTGGAAGGGCAGCTTGCGGATCAGCAGCTCGGTGGACTTCTGGTAACGACGGATCTCTCGCAGAGCCACAGTACCAGGACTGGAGGGACAGGAGAAACGTGAATCAGTTGTAAGAATCAACACTTTAAGCAGACACACAAACCATCCTTGGGCTGATTAGTAAAATCAGGAAGCCACAGGCTTTGAGGCTTACCGGTATCTGTGAGGCTTCTTCACTCCGCCAGTAGAGGGCGCACTTTTACGGGCCGCTTTGGTGGCCAGCTGCTTCCTTGGGGCTTTGCCTCCGGTGGATTTACGTGCGGTCTGCTTGGTACGTGCCATTGCACTTGTAGAGTATTCCTCTCAACTGTATACGCAAGAAGGTTCATAATTATACATCTCTTTATTTAAAAAAAAACAAAAAAAACAATGCTTTTAAATTACATAAACTGACATCGATCGAGACAATCATTTTATTTTAGCAGGGGACGAAATTTATATTACATAAATATAAATACACACGAGTTAAAAGAGAGTTTTCCAGTGTTATATTCAAAATAAACCCGCGTTTTCCGTTCCTTCATCTGCATCCTATAAGCCCCGCCCCAAAGGAAACGCGACACAAGTGAACTGACAGCTGAACTAACCAATCAAATCGCTGGATTCAGAATCAGGCAGCCAATCAGAGTTAAGAAGGCGTACGCTAGTGAATACTACTAGATGAAGAGTGGGAAAGTAGCGCGCGCGATGTGTAATAACGGATCATTTTTCCTCCTCGTGTTTAACCCAGTGGTTTTATAATCTGCGTAAGACACTTGACCGTGCCAATAATTATAAATAAATCGAACACCGTAAAACAGAACGTTTAAAAAAAAAAAAAAAAAAAGTGTATAACATGGTCGTTTCGGTAAAATAAGATTAAAATCCACCGTGGCCACCATTACGCGATGTTCAGCAGACACGTCTGTAACCAATATGGCGTCTACTCATAACAACTACAGCCGCCTTCCTTTGTTCAATTTAAAAGAAGCGGTAAAAAAAAAAAACCGCCAACCAAAGAAACTCACTCACATTCAGTAGTAATAGAAATAAATTTAACGAATAAGGATTTAGAAACGTCTAACAAGTGACCTATACAAAACCAAATCGCAAAACCTCAACCTAAATCGGCTTGTTGCTAGCGCCGTCTCGCGCAGCCAAATCCCCGCTCAGAAACACCGCCGCTTCTCCACAACAAACCCAATCTGTAGTGCTGAAACCATGTTTAACAACGACCCAGAATATTCCGTTTTTCCCTTCAAAACGCAAAGTTCAACATGACCGCTTCACCTTCACGAAAACACCTTAAAGCATGACTTACATGTATGTTTCGATATATCCGTCGACCCAAAACACGGAACGTCGCTTAGGAAAGCAGTTGTGTCCACCCCCCTTATTTATAATACTGAATGACGTAATGCGAAGCATGCTCCGCCTCCCAGCTCTCTGATTGGACAGGTCTGAACGATTGATGCGCAGAATACCGAATCAAATGGATTTAGTGTGTGTAAGACCCTGAATAGACTTTACCTGAGTGAACGAGTCGCGGCCAGATGTGTGTGGTTCATTTTCTTTTCTTGTCACCTGTTGAGAAGCAAAAAGAGTCATTCAGTGTGTGAATCACAAACTCAAGTTCTAATCTTACATCACTTTGCAGTCTTATGTAATTTCCTGAAATCTGCCGAAATTCCTAAAAATAATAATAATTAAAATCTGATCAGGATTTCGGTTTAAATAATACCAAAAACAAATGCTGTATTTATTTATTTAAAATCTGATTATTTAATTTCAGCATTGAGTTCCTTCATATCTATATAAATAAAAGAAAAGGTTTGTCTGTACATTGGTCAGAACTCGCTTATTCAATGATATATTGGAGGACACAAAACCAGTCTCAGAAAAAAATATGTATGTCTGTATGTATGTCTGTCTGTCCAGCCAGATTTTGATACAGCATCACGCAAAACTAGCTGGACACAATTGAATGAAACATTTGCCTGTAGTTAAACCTGCACCATAAATTAAATAAAAATATGGAGTAGAAGGGAAGTTGTGAGCTGTTATGTGCCAGATTAAGTCACAGTATCTGCCCCAAGTTTGACCTGCACCACACGTGAAATGAAAATGTTGAGTAAAAGTGAAGTTATGAAAGTTGTGTGCCCCCGGATTTAATAATCTACTTTAAAATAAGATACTAATAAGATACTTGTTCAATGTAAACACACGCCGTCACCAATAGATATTAATTACAAAAGCTAAACTGATTTTTTTTATTTAGTTTTTTTTTTTTTTACTGGAATTAATTAATATTTTCAGCGCTGACGTGGTATAAATGAATTTTAATGTGCTGGAGTCGTTTTAATACAAAAACGTAATCTTTATCCGATCTACTTTTTTCTCATCTGTGACTCGCTCTCCGATTACTGAACAGGGAGTGTATTTGGCTGACGACGAAAAAGTACAACTTTGCGTAAACAAGGAGTAAGATACTCAACCTTACAAAATTTATTTCTTTATGTTAATAAATTAAAGAGTTCTTTGACGTACAGAAAGACAGGCAGACATTTACGTAGGCTTCAACCTGAAATAATAATATCACTAATTACATTAAAGCGGATTAGCTTGTTTTTAGATTTAAGTCTTTCTACAAACTCTTTCCCCGTCGACAACGTGCACTAAAGCTAGTCTCCTTTATAACACTGGAACCATTTAAGGTGAAAACGCGTTTCCGGACGAACAGCGAATGTTGCTGCACCATCTTCTCCATGAGTAGCTGTTAGTTTCTATAAATAATTTAGTTTTACTTAACTAATCTGCCTAATTGAGGTGTTATTTTAGTGTATCCAGGTAGATTACATGTAAATTATGTATTTAACCATATATAATGAAACACAGTTTGGTTAAATTATACCCACAAGTAAAAAAAAACATCTACAACAAGTTAAGCTGAGGCCGAGTCCCAAACGGCTTCGTACTTTCTTTGTAGGTGCACTACATAGGGTCTGACGTCACGATCTTAAACTGTTCCTTTAGTGTACTCTGATTGGCAAAGGGAGTGATTTGGGACTCGACAAGTGGTACGCGTTTGCTTGGTAGTTGGAATGCATCAAGGTTCCCTGCATGGTACGTTTGCTTTTTACAGTGAATTTAGGAAAGATAAATAATAAAATTCTGATTTGTAATGAAACGAGAGTAAAATAAATTAAATAAAAAAAGTGAAGTTCAATTGCTACAATAGACGACAGATGAGAGGTAAATAAAGTAGTAAAACCAAGATTCCTTTTTTTCAGGATGTTGAATGTAATCAGCTTTTCACTCAGGAAAGAGACACTTATGTCTGAGACATACAGTTCAGAAGTATTCAGACAGCTCTCTGTGAAAGAGAGAGACAGACAGTTCAGTCTCATTCGCACAGGTGAAGGAGTTCTTGGAGAGACAGACAGAGTTTACTGAGGATTAAAAGACAGCTCAGACCTAATTATATACACAAACACTCTTGTATATATCTTTTGTATATGTTTGTTTTTGTGTGTGTGTGACAGCGATGCAGCACAGTGGTACTCCTGCTCCGTTTCACTGGCAGCGCAGCGACAACTCCTTTGCCTTCAACTTCTCTCCAGATCCCGCGCCAGTCTCGTCCCAGGGCATCATGGACCCTAACGAGGCGCCCCCAGGACAAACCACGGATTCAGAAGCCGGCTCGGGTTTTGCTTTCAACTTCCAGATCCCTGTGGGAACGGAGCGGGAGAGTGACCCTGGACCTGACACGGGGAAATCGGCAAGGAGCGAAGTGGCTCGGGACTCGGGGGAGAGTGCGGATTCAAAACCTAAAGCCAAGAAGAAAAAGAAAAAGAAACCAGCAGCAGGTGGTGGAGAGAAAGCTGTACAGGAGAAGGGGAATAACCTAAGAGAAGAAGCGCCCAAGCAGGAGAAAACTGAACTGGTCAGTGAGAGAGAGAGACACTTTTAGGTTCACCCTCTCAGATTCAAAGCTAATCCTTAAAAATAATAACGTTTTTTAAAAGTACTGGTAAGTACGGGCCACTTTTGCACAAACAGAATGTAAGGGGTGTTTGTGTGTGTGTGTGTGTGTGTCAGACTCCAGAGGAGCAGCTGAGGCGAGAGCTGGACTGGTGTATTGAGCAGCTGGAATTGGGACTGAGGATGCAAAAATCGTCCACCAAACAAAGCAAGTCTTTTTATACACACACACACTTACATTCACATTACTAATTTGCTTCTAGACAGCCTACACAGCTCTGTGTGTGTGTGTGTGTGTGTGAAATAGAAGAGGAAGCCTGCCGTGCTCTAAAGACTCTGCGCAGCTCCAAAGCACCGATGGTGAAGAAGAGGCAGGTGATGAGAGCTGTGTCTGGAGATTACCGCAAAAAGATGGACGAGGAAAGAGTGAGACAGTTCAAACTCATCCATTCAGGTGAGAGACATACAGTTCAGGGCCTTTCACTCTTTGTGAGAGAGACTGGTCTGTCTCATTTGCTGAGGTAAAAGACAGCTCTGTGAGATACAGACAGTTTAAACTCCTTCTCCTAGATGCAACCCTGTGTTTTTAACTGTTGCTCTGTGTTTCCGTAGCGATGTCCTCAGCGAAGGTGACTCAAGTGTCAGAGCCTCGCTGTAAAGCAGTGTACCACCGGCGCTCCGAGCCTCACACACCTCCAGCACACAGCACAGACACAACCGAGGTGTCACTTCCTACTCAGCAGACAGAAGGGGACGGAGTCGGGGACAGATTCGTGTTCAGACCTTCAGGAGGAGAGTTTCGCTTCAACTTCAGCGTCTGATCATCGTCTCTGAGGGGAGAAACCCCAAACACACACACTGTGTGACTGTACAAAGGTGTATTTTTATAACATGAGGTGGACATTGTTCAATAAAGTTTCAATAAAAATCCCGTCGCTGTTCTGCTGTCTTGTTAACAATGTCTCCCTATGATGTCAGAGTGACGCACAACCACTACCTTCACCTCAGAATTGTTTTAATCTGTAAAACCGACTAATAACAGCACATGTTACAAACACACACAGGCCAGTTAATTACATCATAACATATGAAAAAAAAAATATATATATATATATATATATATATATATATACACACACACACATGGTGTAGGGGAGACCTACTGAATATTAGGTGGGTGGTCATAATGCTATGCGTTGTATGTGTTTTATACAGAATTATTACTTTTTTTTTTGTTCAACCATCTAAACGTGAAATTTGGCGCGTGCGGATTAGCGTTACCATGGCAATTTGGCGTCTAATTATCCATTCCATTTTTTTTTTATCTCATTTAATTATTTTTATTTTCGTAACACACTCGTTTTAACCCTGTAAAGCCCCCTGTTGCAGAATTACAACATCACTTTTAACAATTCTAAAAAAAAAAAAGGCCAGCAAATGTTTTTTTCTCAAAACCACATTTACATATTTAATGGGTC
>JAQMYI010000034.1:4037180-4057762 GCA_030014275.1 Clariallabes melas | reverse complement strand
TTTTGCACGGTGGCTGTAAGAACGGTTTATCGCGATTCATGCAGCCTTGCAGTTTTGTCGTAGTGATTACGTTTCCCAAATGAAAAGTTAAATTTTTTTGGTGGTCCTCACGAACACTCGCAGACGCTGTGGAACCCCGTTTAAAGGGAACCCAGGAATACAACACTACATTGCACAAAAGAAGAGCAGCGTGCAGTGATTCATGATATGTGCGAATGGGTACATTTTCATTTAGGCATCTGGCAGACGCTCTTATCCAGAGCGACTTACAAAAAAGTGCGTTGAAGTTTCCGTCATTGGATAGATACTTACACTGGGTTAAGTATCTAAGTTACTAAGTGCCATCAGTCAAACATAGTTGGAAATGTTAAAAAAAAAAAAAAAATTTTAGTGGGGTGGGGGGGATTAGTCCAAGTATTGAAGAAACAACACACTGAAGAGCATTAACAGAAGTGTTTGGATATCTGTAAACGAAATTTGGACCGATACTCTAAGGAAGGTGAAAGTAAAAAAAAAAAAAGAATCATTACAGGTGACGAGGATCACTAGGACCCCGAGAGTAAATGACAGAGTATGGAACGGAAACATCCTCAATCACCGACCAAGAAAAGGGATTCTCAAGGGCCAGTATTGAAACATTATTAGGAAAAAGGTTCAACAATCAGCAGAGCTCATTATGATAAAGATGCTTATTGAAGAGCTGAAGGACTGCTATGCTAGAGCGTTGTGATCTCACGCACATCCACACACTTCTGCCCACGCTGTCGACTTTGTTTTTGAGGTGTTAAAGCGTCCTCCTTATAATCGCTTCAGCAGACTTTTACCTGGACTTGGTTCCCTGAAAGCAGCTTGATCATTCTGCTGATGAAGAAGTGAAGACACCGGTGCATTCGTGGCCCACAGCTCAGAATAAAACATTTTTAAATGAGGCAATATGAACGCTTGTTGACAGATGGACAAAATGCATTGAAAAGCAATGAGATTATGTCAAGAAATGATATATTTGTCTTTTCTAATAGGGTAAAACATTCGAAATAAATTCTACAGCTGGAGTGCGGATAGTTTTTGACTAAACCTTGTATGTTGCTTATGGTTTGGTTCTAGTTTTACGAATGTGTGCCAGGAGGCGCAGCGATATGACGTGTATAAAACAGACAAGGGGTTTTTCAGTGGAGTCCACGTGCACTGTGTGGAGAAATTGTGGTTGCTGTAGGTGAAGAGCGAGGCCTGATATTCTCTTTCTGTTTGTTCTCTTATTCTCAAAGATGTGTATTTATGTGTACTTTCTTATATGTAATCTCCAGCCTAGTGGAGGATGTCAGAACTCAGCGATGAAGCGAGCGAATCGGATCAGCTGGGCTCGAGCCTGTCTGTGTGGCTGGCCGACAGTGGGAGCGGCCTGGAGGAGCTTGACGTGCCACTGGACCTCCATACGGCCTGCTCTATCGGCCAGTACGACGTGGTGGCAGAGTGCATTCGCATGTAATCCTGCTTCTTCTTCTTATTATTATTATTATTAATTCTATACTATGGGTGTAATACTGTTTGTGCTTGTTACATGATGTCATCCATGTTTCTCTCCAGAGGTAAAGTAGACGTGGACAGAAGGAACCTCGGCGGCTGGACGCCGCTCATGTACGCGTCGTATATCGGTCACGACAATGTCGTTAACCTGCTTCTGGAATCTGGGGTTAGCGTGAACACTAGCACCACAAAGGGGCTAACCCCGCTGATGCTAGCTGCGAGCTGCGGAAATGAGAGCATTGCTTACTTCCTCCTCCAGGTAGTCTTTAGTGGAATTTACACATCTTCAATCTTTAAAAAGTCTCGTCTTAAGTTTTTCAAGCTTCTGATTGGCTGCAACCGTCTCTCTATCTGTAAAGCAAGGGGCGGAGCTCGAGCTTAAAGATGGACGCGGTTGGACAGCTCTCCTGCACAGCACGAGCACCGGACACCAACAGATGGTCAAGTTTCTCCTGGACAACAACGCAAACGCAAACATCAAGTAATATACACACAAAAACACACACAAATCTCAAACACAAAGCTCAGCATGACCTTTAACCTTTACTTTTTATTTATTTATTTATTTTTTAAAGAGAGCCCGTGTTTGGGTTCACCCCACTGATGGAGGCTGCAGCGTCAGGCCATGAGATCAGTGTCCAGTATCTTCTTGACCATGTGAGTGTGTATGTGTGAGGCTGCATATTCAGGTTTCAGTAGCATCCTCTGAATACTTGTGCCCACGTGTGTATGTGTCGTTCCAGGATGCACGAGTGGAGGAGAGGAACTTCAAAGGTGAGACGGCGAGAGTTTTAGCCATGATGTACGGCCACACCAAGATCGCCAGCCTCATAGACATGCACTGCCTGAGAGCAAAGACAGGTCAAACAGCCGCCCTCTAAGGTTTGAGATCTACATCTCGCGAGCATCACGACCGACGTCGTAACAAAGTGTTGCTCCTTTTTTTCAGGCGTGTACGAGGAGCTGAGCTCATCGGAGGAAGACAGCGCAGCGCCGAGAGCCAGGTCAAGCCGCAGCAGAACTAGAGGCCCGAGCATACACGACGGCCCACAGGCCATAGCTCGCTTTCGAGTCACCCCCAAACATGGTACACACACACACACCTTAGACACAAGACCCAGGCTGTAACCATTTCTCGGCTCAGAGAAACTAACTAAACTAAACTAATTTAATTCTGTTGGATCCGCAGATCCACAGTCGGCTCCACCCGGGTACATGACGTTCCGAGACGTGGGCGAACAAAACGAGGGCATCTGCAACCGCGACGTCACGTCCCCCATTAACGAACTGGATGGCCAGAGTAACAGCAGTCGAGGTAGATCTCCAGATCTAAACCAAGAAGGTTACTGGTGTGTATACTGTAGATCAGGGCTCCTCTGAGTTCACATGACGTCCCCTGTGTGGGGAGGGTGTCACGATCTGAATATGCAAAGAGATAAGTGTGTCCAGTTACAGACCACACGTTTTTGTGCAGGTTTAGGCAGCTGATTGAAGTCAGTGAAAATGGAGACACACGACAAGCGCACTCACGTTAGAGAACGTCACCATCATGACGCTCCTGCGGTTTCAACATGCACGTCCGCATCGCAGCGAGATAAAAACCATCCCAATTTTTCAAAATGCCGCAAGAGCGCCGCAAGTCATGTGACAAGAACTAACTGCACTCTGTCCTCCTGGATCAGCAGTTTTCTTCGTGCTTGAAGTATCGGAAGCACCCAAGCACATTGCCCCCGTCCACAAATAAATTTAGCACTAGAGCTATTTTCGGTGCTGGAAATCCATTTGCAATTTCGTCATGGTGCTTGCTGGTCAAGGTTGCTTAGCAATGGCAGACACCGCAACGCTTTGGAATTGATGTAGTGTTTTTTCCACACGTTTTCAGTTTTGTTGTCCTTGTAGGTCAGTTTGTTTAATGGGTTTATTCCAGCATCAGAGCAAATATACTTTTCTTATTTAGTTTGTTTCGGGCATGAAAATCACAAAATGAAGATTTTTCTCTCATGAATATTTTTTTGTTCCTGGGACCATATTTGTTAACTAAGCATCTTAGAGTAGGAGATCGCCCCTAAGTGGCCAAGAAAAATCTCAGAGTGATGCAATTTTGGTCCTACTTTTAGTAGTAAGATTAAGAGCTATTTCTCAGCATTCTTAAAATAGGAAATCACTCCTAAATCTCCACTAAAGTGTAGGAGAGCTCCGGAGGTGTCCTAACCGATAAGGAGTAGTGAGGATATGGCGTTCAGGAGACACGCATGGAGAAGAGACGTTTTAGAAACATTGAGTGACACGGAGCTCATAAAAGATACGTTTGGACAAAAATGGAATACGTTTTTTTTATTTTTTTATTATTTTTTTTATAAACATCACATACGTAGTTTATTAATGAACATTCCGTATGTTGTGTCTGCAGGTGATTGATACAGTACAGGCTTTTAGTAACTGTGAAGATGCAGCTTTGAAACAGTGACGGAGCGAACAATGTCAAAAATAATCAATCAAATTTTGCTCTTACAGCACCGCAGATCATGTGCAGATTAATACATTTCCCCACCACGCAGCGCGGAATCAAGGAAAACAAGCTGCATTCATGGAATTGTGAATCATCCATGGCACACATATTAAAATAATCATATTTATGTACATACATTCTATATATTTATATTCAATTATTTGAGTGTATGCAGTTGTTTTTTTTATTTTGGTGAAATTCTCTATCTTTAGCGGTACTCCTCACTGAAAAAAGGAAGTAAGAAGCTTCCTAAACAACTTTTATGTCCTACTCTGAGATAGGAATATTTTCAGACCACTGAGCGCAATTCCTAGGAGTGATTCTGAGACACTTATTTAACACAGGCCCTGATTTTTTTTTGAAGTTGGAGCTGTTTAGGATCGCAAGCAACAATTTTCGGGCAAGCAGTACCATTACTGAACTTCCAGCAGCCTAACACACATGATGTCGTTATATAATTCCTGCTATCTGTTATCACCCAAATTAGGACGGGTTCCCTGTTGAGTCTGGTTCCTCTTAAGGTTTCTTCCTACTGACATCTCAGGAAGTTTTTCTTTGCCACCGTCGCCGACACCCTTGGCTTGCTCATCAGGCACAATCTCATTATTATCATTTCTCATTATTAACACATTTCGTCTCACTCATACACACTTCCATACAATTTTCTTTTCACTTTGTGATTTGAGACAATGACCATTGTTAAAAACGCTATATAAATAAAGTTGAATTGAATTACTTTTACCTTATTTTTTTTGCAATTTGCCTGTATTTTGAATCTGGCACTTGAGTTGCTTTGGTTTAAGCAGCTGATTGAAGTAAAACAGTGGAATTCTTTTCTCAGTTCTTCTTAAACATGACTGTAGACTGCTTGAAATTATAAGCAAGTTCATAAGATAAAGGTTATTTGCTCATCACTGATCGCTTCGGCCCTTTGACCTCGAGTAGAAATCAGATGTGGACATTTGAATATAACGTTTGAGAAGCTCTACGGTAGATGTTACGGTGCGTTTTTTACGTCCAGATCGATGGGTTGTAAAAGTGAGTGTGGTAGTAAGTGATAATGTAGTTCTGTGTGAGTGGACGAATTATTGACTTTGTGTGTGTGTAGACGAGCTGTTCTTTGACAACGACATGCCCACGATACGGAGCAGCAGCAGCAGCAGCGAGGGTCTGCCCCGACTCCTTGGCCTCAGCAGGGAAGCGTCGCTCGAGAGCAACGAGGTAACCACGGCAACAAACCCCACCCACATCAGCATCACACCCTGCACCTGGGTACATACACACAAAGATTAATACATGATGAAAACCCCTTTCGATTTTCTCTCCAAGGACTCGGACCAGGCCAAGAGAAGCTGCCCGCGACGGCCCAACAAGCCCCATCACTTCAAGGGCAAGAGTCGTCATAGCAACAGTGACTCTGCTGGGAATTATGGGATAGCTCCTACATCCGGACCTCCCACTTCTTACACAGGTCCCAAGGTAAATTTAAATGTGTTTTTTTTTTTTTTTTATTGTTTAAGTTTTCAACACTTAGCATACGTTTTGTGTGTGTGTGTCAGGACCTGGCGGAATTCCTGGAGCAGATAGGCTTTAGCAAGTATCTCCCATTGTTAGAGGAGCAGGATATCGACCTGAGAATCTTCCTCACGCTGACCGAGAACGATCTCAAAGAAGTCGGCATCACGTGAGTCACTGACCACACTTTCCCTCCACACACACACGGATGCTTCTATACCTGAATCCTTCTGTCTGACTTCCCCTCAGGTTGTTTGGCCCCAAGAGAAAGATGACATCAGCGATAGCCCGTTGGCATAGCAACGCCCGGCCACCGAGTGACGCGTTAGAGCAGGCGTACGCTGACAAACTCGAGGCTGAGATGCAGGAAATGGCTATTCAGCTCCATAAGGTGGGCAGTGCTACAGTATAACTCTTATATTTAATCAGTGTGATAAGCTTTTTGAGTTTTTTTTTTTGTGTATGTGTGTGTACCCAGCGCTGTGTCGAGGTGGAGTCTCTACAGGGCCAGGTCTCTCAGGAGAAGGAGCTGCGCACCGTCATGGAGGGCTGCCTGATGGAGGAGAAGATGGCATGGAGGGGCGCGCAGGCGGAGCTACGCGAGAGCGTCAAGCAAATCCATGCCCTAAACAGCACGCTACACATGCTGCGGAACACACACACGCAACTCACACAGGCTATGGGGAAAGGTCAGCAAGCTGCATCGCTCTCATTCACACAACCAGCCCTTATTTAGCACTTTTGAATCCATTAGTTACTCAACCGTCCTTGAACTAGCACCTCTTTTATGGTCATTACGGTCATTACTGTTATTCACCCCACAAAAGCAAATTACTTTGTTAGAGCGACGCTTTGCTGCAATTACAGCTGCATGTCTCTTGGGGTAAGTCTCTATTAGCTTAGCACATCCATCCACTGGGATTTTCCCCGTTCTACAAGACAAAGTCAGCTGGGTTGTGTTGGTCTACAACAATCTGTATCAGTTCTGAAAAGTCGTGACGCAGGCTCTCGGTTGGATTTAGGTCTGGGATCATATAAACGAAGCGTCTCAAAGTAGGAAATCGCTCCTAAGTGGCCAAACATTCTCAGAATGATGCAATATTGGTCCTACTTTTAGGAGTAGGAGTAAGAGCTATTTATCAACATGATCAGTGATTTAATATATACTGTACATACACAATTATATAAAAAAATATATATAATTGTTGTGTGGCAAACTCACAGGTTTTATGTTTTTAATGCTTTCACAAATTTTCATCCAATCAGTTTTTATCTATAACGGTAAGAGTAGGGCAGAATTTTTCCTTTAATTATTTCTTTACGTTTAACTCCCCCTGCCGCAAGCAAAACGCTCTCATCCTCTCTCCAGTTTGAGTTTCATTTAAAAATTATTTTGACCAGATTATGACCGTCCTACTATATAGGAGCTTTAAACTGTTGTGATAGGAACAGTCCGGTTAGGATAACGTCATGCAGCGAGTCCACACATCTAAGATTC
Source organism: Clariallabes melas (assembly GCA_030014275.1). NCBI lineage: Eukaryota > Metazoa > Chordata > Actinopteri > Siluriformes > Clariidae > Clariallabes > Clariallabes melas. The sequence goes on along the minus strand of JAQMYI010000034.1, from coordinate 4,050,716 downwards.
GCCTACGTGCATAAAGCTTTCACACAACTGCAGCTGATTTTACCATTTCGCTTTTCCACCGTTTAAAACTACTCAGTGCCGTAAAAAATAACGTGACACGCTTTCCTAGGAGCAGTCCTACTCCTGGCTGAAAGTAAAAGTAGGAAGCTTCATAAGTAAACTGTACTATCTGAGCTATCCTATATTAACTTTCCTGGGAGTGATTCTGAGACGCTTAGTAAATTCGGGACTAGACCATTCCAAGTCATTTAAATGTTTTTCTTTAAACCAATCCAGTGTAGCTTGTTTAGGGACATTATCTCAAATATCAGGCATCCCGAAATGTGTTTCCTCTTCAGAATTGCCCTGTATCTAGTGTATCTCCATTTTTTCCCCTTCAATCTTGTTCAGTTTTCCACTCCCTGCCGATGAAAAGCATACGCACGGCATGATGCTGCCTCCACCATGCTTCACTGTGGGGACGGTGTTCTCACGGGTATGTGAAGGCGTTTTCCATGATGGCCAAATGTGAGTAGAGAGCTGGCCTCATGCAGTTGGTAAACTCCCTGTTTACTTATTTTTGTCATTTAGCAATGGCTTTTTTTTTTGGGCCACTTTTCCATAAATCCTTGCTGTGTGGAGTGTACAGCTTTAAAGTGGTCCTATGGACAGATACTCAGCTGTGGAGTTTTGCAGCTCCTTTAGTGTTGCCTTTTTGTTGCTTCTCTGATTAATGCCCTTCTTTTCACCTGACCCTGATTTCATCTGGTATATTAGTTAAAATAGGTTTACTGGTGCATAATGTTCAAATTTATTTTGGGATATTTCTTAATAACCTGACCCTGATCTATACTTCTCCACAACATAATGGTGCATAATAGCACTGCAGACTTTCAGACCAGGTGACCAGACCATATAGGCTTCTAATAAATTATTATAAAAAAATAGAACCACAATGCAAAAAAAGACAAATTACACATTAAGATTTTATTTTATTTTTTTTACATGAAATCATATGTGCCACAATTATTGGCACCCCTGATGTTAATACTTTGTACAACCCTCTTTTGCCAACACGACAGCACTTAATCTCCTCCTATAACATTTCACAAGATTGGAGAATACAGATAGGGGGAACTTTGACCATTCCTCTTTGTCTTTCTAGATCATCCAGTCCTGGGTCCTCTCTTATGTTCTCTCGTCTTCAGCTCACCCCACAGGTTTTCACCTGGGTTGAGGTCTGGGGACTGAGATGGCCATGAGATGAGCTTGATTTTGTGTCTGCTGAGCCATTTTTGTTTAGATTTCGCCACGTTTTGGGTCATTATCCTGCCGAAAGACCCAGTGACGTCCCATCTTCCGCTTTTTAACAGACGCCATCGGGTTCTGATTAAAAATGTCCTGGTATTTCAAAGAGTTCATGATTATCGTCATTGTTAGGGGGTGTCAATAATTGAGGAACAGATTCCTGCAAACAGGATTTAAAAAAAAAAATTTTTTATTCACTTTTAAAATGTTAGATTTTTTTCAGTGTGAGATTACACTTCTGCAATAAATAAATTATTTATTATAAGACCAAGAACACATTAACCAGGGGTGCTAATAATTATGGAACTACTGAACCAAATTATTATTTGGCAAAATAATTATTTAGCAAAGGGGATAAATACTTATGCACCCTCCAGATTTCTCTTTGCTTGTCTTAATTATTGTTTGTGACGAATAAAAAAAAATATACTTAAAAGTCGTAAGGGTGTCGCGTTCAAACCCCTCAAAAAAAATAATGTTTTTTTTTTATTCCAGTTTTAAAATGCAGCGAAATGGGACAAACTCCAAGAGGGAGTGAATAGTTTCGCAAGGCATTTTTACATGTCGCTAGTCGCAAATTTAAACTAAGCATTATCTCTCTCTTCCCTGCTCTAGATGGCGCAATGCACTCGGAGATGCTCTCCAAGATGGAGTCATGTGAGGAGAAACTAGGTATGGATAAATGTTCGGGTCAAAGAATAAATAATGTAGTAGAGGATAAAAAGTACATGATATTTAATTGCAACATTTTGAATTGTGTGTGTGTGTGTAGGTGACGGCCTGAAATCACTCTGCCAGAGTCTACAGAATCTCTGTGCTCCAGAGAAAAGCTCCAACAGCTGGCAGGGAGAATCCTAGCACCTCCATGTGAGTCTCTCTCACAAACAAATGTAGAAATGTGGATGCAAAAATCCCAAGCTTGTTTTATTAAACCTGTAGTGTCTGTGTCTGTTATAGCTTTTCAATTTATTCTGACAAAATACCCCAACAGTAACTGCAGAGTTTCACTGATGGAGGGTGAACACACCACCCTGAACACGCCGACCTGCCTGAGCTGACCGAGGAGAGGAGAGAAAAAAAGAGAGAGATGCTGAAAAACGATCAGTCAGGAAAAGAGCCACGAGTAAAGCAGGGCAGTACATCGACAAGCAGGTGACTCACGTCTGCACTCGACTGACCCGATGGTGTGTAACGGAAAAACAAAGATGAAGACAATCAAGTCTGTGCACGCGGAGAGAATGAAAAAAAGCGGAAGACATTCCTCATACGTGACGGAAGAGCGGACTCGAGCACACTGTACTACAAATCGAACCTCGGAGAGCATACGACGTGTAGGAGAGCATACTACCAGGGTGAGCGCCCATGGAGGCGCTGGACTACGTTACCCATCAGTCACTTACATGTCCTTCATCACGTGCACCTGGTTTGTGTTTGTTCCTCATTAGTCTGAGTATTTAAAAGACAGTTTCTTTGTCTTGCATCTGTTATATTCCCAAGTTCATGTTTCTAATCAATGTTCGGAGTTTTGCTTAATCGGTGTTTCACCAATGTTGAAGATTAAAGATTGAGTTTGTAACTGCGTCCTGTCCATGTCTCATTTGTGACAGCCGAGCGCCATGAGTGACAGAACTTGTATCGTTCATTTCAGATTTCTAAGCAACCAGCCGAGTGTTAAAACCTGAAACAACTGCAACCTCTAACAACACGCACATGTACATAATTCAGAAGTAAAGATCTAACATTTATTAAACACCCCAAATATTTGGGTTGCACAATTCCGTTGAACACAAGAGTGTCCTTTCTTTGACTCGGCTCTTTAAAACCCTTTCGCTGAACCCAGTTCGCTCAGCAGCTGAAAACGGCTAGACATGAGAGACAGAGAGAGAGAGAGACGGAGACTTTTTGCCGTCTCCTTAATCGCTTGCAGAATGTAAAGCACACCCTGCTGAGCCCTCTGTCCAACATAAAACAGGACATTTTGGCAGCGAAAAACTTGAAGCTACTCTTTTCAAATCGCTCGTCCAGCACCACAATCTCCATCTGGAGTCCTTCGAAAGATAAAAACGTCCTCAGAGAATAACAGCTAGCGCAAATTTTTGTTGCAGATTGTGCATTTTTCAAAGCCGGCACAATAATTATTAAATCAATCATTAAATTTACGGCTTTTCTGAGTTTTTTTTTTTATCATGCTGAAGAATCGTGGCTGGTTTTCACAAGGACAGGTCATAGTAGACATTCAATTTGGACACAAAGGGAGGAAGGTTAGTGCATGTCCTTGGTAACTGATCGGCCGCAGTGGCGAAGCCCCATTGTTGGATCATTTAACTCACGCCGTACTTAAGGGGGTCTTTCCACTGATTAGTCATAGTTTTTGTCATTTTGTGAGTTATGGAGTTTTGTGCGAGTTCTTCAAAACAGACGCGGTTATTTCCCTGGTGGTCTAGTGCCTAGGGTTCAGTGCTAGTCAGCGACAGGTTTGAGCTCTGCTTGTTAAGGCTGATCAGAAGGTTGGCGGTTCAAAACCCACCTCTAACAAGCTGTCGATGTTGGGCGCTCGAGCCTGTCTGCGCCAGCAGGGGTGACCCATATCATGGCTGACCCTGCGCTCTAAACCCGGCTTCCTAAACTAGGATTTTCCCCCCCCTTTATTTTACCAGGAAAAAATCCCACTGAGATCCAAATCTCTTCTACCAGGGAGTCCTGGCCAAAATGGCAGCACATTAAGTTTCACATAAAACCCAAAACACAGACATCCACTAAAACTATACAAAACATGTACATATTTCCTTCACATAAAACTCAGAGATTTCGAAGAATATTTCGAGAAGGAAGTACTTCTAATGTCAAAGTGTTCTGCATTTCATTCCATAATCTAGGCGCAAAAAAAGAGAGACTTTTTCCAAACTCGGTAAATACTCTAGGTACATCTAAGAAGATGATCTTATCCTGTAATTAGGAGTACAATATGATAAAAGATTACAAATGTACCAAGGCAATTCACCCAATAATAATGTCTTGGCAATAAATAACAATAAATGCAACTTTCTTCTCTGATAGAGCGAAGGCCAACCAACCAATGAATACAAAGTACAATGATGAGTGCGTGTAGAGGCGCTCGTCACAAATCGTACAGATATACAGAATCTAACTTTTTTTAGTGTACATAGATTTGCATGCATATAAATCACATCACCGTAATCCAGCACAGATAAAAAAAACAACAACTCTGAAAGCCCAATTTAGGTCTAAGCTTTTTTAAAAAGATGTTCAATATGAACATTAAAACTATGCCATATCTACTGTCTACTCTTTCCATATAGTCTCCTCCTAATGTTAAAATAGGTGGGACAACTACTTTAATTGTCCTTTACTTAATTGTACTTTAATATCGTCAGAAGAAAATAATTTCACTCTGCTGTCATGTACTGTATATGTGACAAATAAAGGGTTAACACAACTGTGATTGGCACTTAACAACAGGTACGGTTTACTACGAAAATCAGAATTATCGTGACTTTTAGTTCAGTTTGGCTGCTGAAAACTCGGTGTGATGAAAACACCCAGTGTGTCCTTGTTGATTAAGAAATTAACGAATGTCCTATTGGCAGGGGATTAGTATTAACTGGGGACCTCGTGTGATTTAGAGTTTCGTGTGCCGCATACGCACGGGATAAGCGAAGCCTGCAAACTTACTCAAAATTATTCGTACAAATAAATGTTTGTTATATATGTACGTTTGTATTTATATGGCATGTTACAAATAATATACAAATAAAGATCCCTATTCGCGTATTTATTTAGCGCTTTCTGCGCTCTGTATTGTTGTATAGTGATATGACGCAGCACCCAAAATACTTTCAGAACACTCCAACGCTGCCTCTATTCTACGCGGAATATGGATAAAGAGGCGCACAGGAAACAAAAACCGTGAAAGAAAGAATTATTTACGACCCCGCCACATGCTGGCGAACTCACAGACACGCTGATCCTCACAGGACTAATAACTGTCACAGACCTCGGTGTTCGGCGAAATATGGTAGATCATTTGCGGGGGAATTTTTCACTTTAAAAATTACCAGACACGGCCGATTTGCACGAGATTAAGATCATGGACAACCTCCGCCATTGTTACAAATCACACGAGGGCTTCAGGTAATACTAATCCCGTGTGAACAGGACATACATGACAATCATAAAATGTGCGTAGTGTGATTATTTACTTACTTTTTGCAGCGCTTGATTTGATATACAGTGGAACTTTGGATTGCGAGTAATTTGGTCTGTAGGCGTTTTGCAAAACAAGCAATGTTTAAAAAATTTTTTTAACTTAATAAACGAGCGAGGGCTTGATATACGAGTATTATACATGCGCTTTGCCCGCTGAGCGAGTAAAGCAAAAACAAGTGTCATTACAGAGGCTCTTTGTTAAAGACGTTCCCCGACAGAGCAGTGTTTCCATTAGCATGTGTGTATGTGTATGTGTATGTGTGTGTGTGAAAAAGTCATCCTACACAGTAGCCCCGTTCCTCCTCTCATCTTACTTCAGCTTCTCACACACAAATACACATATACACTAACGGAAACACTGCTCTTTTGGGATTCTTTTCAAAGGTAAAGTTCAGGTTAATTTGTTTTATTCATTTTTATATGACTATTTTTGTATTTGTTTGACAACGTTTCATCAATCCTTATCAGAAAATTCCAGTCGGTCCATAACGTGACTGGAACACCAGACTCGGGTCTCTTTCTGTTTTTATTGTATCTTTTTAAGGCTTATACACTGAAGTGATGAACGTGCTGTACAGTGTCGTGTTGCTGCATTAACAGGAGAGACTCTGAAGAGTCATAAACCGTCCTCGATCTCACCTCCCGCTTCACGAATCCCACTTGTGCTCGGATTCGCACTGGTTTCTGCGTACAGCCGATAGACGAGAGCGGTCACGGCATGCGTGTCGAATTCATATCAAGACGGAAAGACAAGGAACGCAGTTTTATTGCTGCCGGCTGTGTTTCATTAACAACAGAAATGATGGAGTTGAGATTATTTACAACTCGGATCTATATTTGATTTTTAAAGTTTCAAGTGGAACAAAAGTGCATCTGTAGAAGAGTGGAATCTCACAGATTCCGTACATTCCGTGGCTGGTTTTCGCTCTTTGTGTGTGTGTGTGTGTGTGTGTGTGTGTGTGTGTGTGTGTGTGTGTGGTTGAGAGAGTGTCTTATTCATTGTCCGTAGCAGCACTTTCATTCATTCACACACACACTCGAATACATTTCAGAATGTCAGCGTGTGCGTGTGTGTGTGTGTGTGTCAGGCATATTCACACAGGTGTCCACACCCGGCAGGACAGTGATTGGAGCTCTTGAGCCACTCCATGACGTGCTCCAGATGTCCGCCGTGGCTGCAGCCCTGACACCACACGAACAGACCTTTCACGACGTGGTGACACACCGCGCACACACTCGCACACTGGTGGCACCTGCGGCACAAAAATAAACACGAGAGAAGAGAGAGAGAGAGAGAGAGAGAGAGCAGAAAGTTGAGGAGGCGTGGCCAGGAAAGCCTGCTGCGACATGATTGGCTGACTGGTTGATACCTGCATGTGTTCCAATGAAGTGCATATCTCTCAAACTACTAGTGTGTGTGTGTGTGTGATGAGAGCGTACCGGTCACATATCCAGCCCTTGTTGCTCATGGGTCGTTTGCAGTTGCTGCAGTTGATGTGCAGTGTGGTGGACGCCTGGTTCAGACAGGTGATGGCGCCGCACGTGCTCAGTTTAATCACCTCGTTGCTGACGTTCCACAGCTCGAACCTCTGCAGCAGGTCGATGTAGGACATGTACCAGTGTTCCTGTGAGACACACACACACACACTCTACGTCACACACTCTGATTACACAACTCATCTGCCCAAGATGAATGAAACGGAAAGGTTTAAAAGTAAAACCTGTGTAAGCTCGTCGATCTCCTTGCGGATTCGTTCCCCGAGCACGATGAGGGCCGAGACGGCCATCTGGACGTCACCCTGCTCGGCGTAGTAGGCCAGTGTGGCCTTGACGATGGCGTTGAAGAAGCCGTGAGGCAGGCGTGGCTGGAAAAGCAGCTGAGACACCGAGATCAGGCTGAAAGACTCCATGGGAGTCAGGCACACGCTCTCCGCCTCGCCCCCGCTCGCCTGTGGGGACTCGGCGTTCTCGGCCAGCAGCTCGGGCGCCGTGGCGTGCTCCACGATCTCGTGCCGCAGCGGGAACGCTTCCTGGGGCAGGGAAAACTCCGCCTCCTCTGCTGCAGAGAAAGCGAGAAGGCGGTAATCCTTATACTTATAACCCGGATTGAAAAAGCTGTAAGGTTCGAGTGGTTTTAAGATTTGGCACGGTTTGTGCTCGTGTTGTTGTGTATCTGACCTGCCTGATTGTCATGCTCCATGCTGTACAGATCGTCGTCGTCCAGCTCGGCCTCTCCGAACAGGTACTCGGCCTGACCGTCACTGCCCTCCGTCTCTTCGTTTTCTGGAAGGAGAGTCCACCGAGTATAAAGGTTTCTTAAACTAAATGATAAATATTATCCAAAGCTTGAATGCGTATCACCTAAACAATAACTTTAACATCAACCTACATCAATTTACGCTGGCATCTCAAAAAAATTAATAAATAAAGGAAAAGGTCACATGAACTTTTTCCATCGCTCCAAAATCCTTAAATCTTTAAGCTCTCTAGTAAACTGTCTTATGTTTTCTTATGGACACACTGTTTAGTCCCAATCCTGCGAGTTCTCATTACATTACGTTTGTAAGGAAATGCACTTACTTTCACTATTAAACTATTATTAATATGCAACTTCAAGTTATTTTTGGCACGAAGCTGACGGTTCAGCACTATCCTTCCAGATTTTTCATATTGTGTTGATGGGTTTTTAACTCAGTTCCAATTTTTTTTTTTTTTCATCTCCCAAGGTCTTTGCTTGATGCAGCCATATAATTTGAAAAACCCTTCTAAAAAACGTGACCTTTTTTTTTGGCCAGGCCGTGTAGTTTGTGATTCTTGAGGGTCAGTTTGTTGCACTAGATTTATTGCTCATGTGAGAAGTGGTTGCGTGCCACTAAAGCGAATAAAGTTTAAATAAAGTGTGTGTGTGTCTCACCATCGTTGTTGAGGTTAGTCTCCAGGTTGTGCAGGTTGTCCTGTCTATTCTCTTTGTTTCTCTCGTTTAGAGCGGCACTCATATCCTTCAAACTGAAACTTAAAAAAAAAAAATCACATCACTTACGCCGTCACGTTCACTCCAACGCCCGAAAACGGCTGTTGACCTGCACAAGTCCACCCATACCTGTTCATGAGGGGTGCGTTCCCCAGTTTGCTCATGTTGTGATTGGCTGGTGGTGTTGGGTGACCCGGGTCAGAGTACATTATCCGCAGCATGGTCCATGTGGTTGACACCTAGACATGAACACATTACAAGTGTTAACGTGTAACATACAATGATGTCAGACAGCCGTCAGAGACGCCGTGTCAAGTCCGCACACCTGAGGTCTGTTGAGCTCTTTGGCGACCTTGGCGTTGTGGTCACAGAGCTCGGCGAAGGGTCTCCCGCTCAGCTGGTACCTGCGCGCCGTCTCGATGAACCAGTCCATCCTGGTGCCGCCGTCGGGATCGCACTCGAAAACGCTGAGCACGCTGGAGACCTGTGCGAAGCGCTCCATCACGTCATGCTTCTTGAAGAAGAAGATGGGGTAGCGGCGGTCTCCACCCGGGCACGGCTTGAGCCCGCCCTCGGCCGCCATCAGGCTCTCCTTGGCGGCGAAGGCGAGGTCTCCGAACAGGCCGAAGCTGAGGCCTTCGGGGTTGGCACGCACCTCCGGGCGACTGGCGTCGTTAAACATGTGCTGGTACAGAGTGCTGTCCTTGGAGCCGGAGAGCAGGACGTCAGGGTCGTGCTGGTTGCGCCACACGATGCCCGTGGCGACGTCCTTGTGCTCCTCGAAGGTGGCGAACGGGATGTAGGGCCGACGCACGTCCCAGACGTAGATGTTGTGGTCCACCATCATGGAGCATGTGGCGAGGTGCCAGCGACGCTCTGGACGCCACTTGACCCGCGCCACCGACGCGATGGTCTGGACGCAGTAGATCTCTTTGGCACGGTTGGTCGTCATGTCCCACACTTTTACCATCTTGTCACGCCCACCTGTCGCTAGCCATCCTCTGGAGAGAGAGAGAGAGAGAGAGAGAGAGAGAGAGAGAGAGAGAAAGAGGGAACAAATGCAACATAAACATGTAGAGTTTCAGAATTAATACTTAAAAATCCTGCCATAAATTATAGTTTTTTTTAATAATATTTGTATTGTGTTTATCAGCAAACCTACCTGTCCTCAGGATGCCAGTCACAGCAGAACACCGGGCCTGTGTGTGCAGTGAACATCCTCTCATAGCGGTCAGGTCTGCGGATGTCCCACAGTTGCACGTTCCCGTTCTCGAATGACGCCGCAAACGTGAAAAAGTCCTTTGTGCTGAACTGCACGTCTCGGACACTCTCCGACTGACCTGAGCGCGCACAAACACACACACACGATTAATTAGTGTTTCTCATACCGGTCACACTGAAGTTCTGATTTTTCGTGAACCTTTATCTGTCTCTCTGTATATCCGTATTTATACTCTTCGTTTACCGGAGAAGGTGCTGACGCTTTCCTTCTTGCGCAGATCGAAATACTTCATGAAGCCGTCCTGAGAGCCGGAGAGCAGCATGTGCGCCTCACTGGGATGGAAGCACACCTTGTTGACGGTGCGTTTGTGCTCGGCGAAAAGGTGCTCCTGCTTGTTACGGCACGGCCGCGACAGGTTCCACGTCACCACCGCGCCGTTGGTGGCCGCCGTAGCCAAGAGGCTGTCGTCGGCCTGGTGCCACATGACGTCGGCGCAGCTGAAGTTCAGCGACGGCTTGCGGCCCACGCGCAGGTTCAGGCGCTCCACGAAGCCTTCCTCTTCAATCGCAAAGATCTTGAAGATGTTGCGCCCAGCCACCACCACCTGTGAAGAAAAGGAGAGGGCGGGAAAGCACGGATCAGCACAGTACTATATACTGGACTTTTAATTACACAGAATTTTTCGTTTTTAGCTGTGGTCAGAGGCGTGGCCTCTGTGTCTGTCAATCTGAAAATGATAGGCGTGGCCTCTATATCAGAGGCGTGGTTCTATATATGTCGGTCCCACTGTCGTAGGCGTGGCCTCTATATCTGTCGGTCCCACTGGCGTAGGCGTGGCCTCCATATCTGTCTGTCCCACTGGCGTAGGCGTGGCCTCTATATCTGTCGGTCCCACTGGTGTAGGCGTGGCCTCTATATCTGTCGGTCCCACTGGCGTAGGCGTGGCCTCTATATCTGTCACTTCCATTGTTAGAGGTGTGACCTCTGTGTGCATCAGTCCAAATGTTGGAGGTGTGGCTTTTATATCTGTCAGTCTAAATATTGTAGACATGGCCTCTATATCTGTCAGTCCCACTGGCGTAGGCATGGCCTCTATATGTAAGTTTCATTAATAGAGGTGTGTCCTCTGTATCTGCCAGTCCCAATATTGTAGGCGTGGCCTGTTTTACTAGTAATTGTTAGTAAGTAAAGAAGAGGAAAGAAATGTAGAAACCTGCGTGGCATCGCGGCACACACTGATGGCGTTGGCTGGAGCATCCAGGAGGCAGAACATTGTTCTGCCACTGATGGTGCCAACAGAGGTCATCTTCTCCATCTCAGCCTGAAAGAGAAAGAGAGACAAAGAGAACATCAAGAGTGATTCCAGAGATCATGCTAAAGGTCATTTGCAACTATGACTTCAGACATGTGTGTTTGAGCAGATTTAAGAAAGAGGTCATGGTCATATCATGTGAATCAGGTGTGTTAGATCAGAAAGTTTTACTAGACTATGTTGAATAAAACCATATGCGAAAAACCTTTTTGCAGTCCTGAGTTATTCAGTTACACACTCACGTTTCAGGCTAAAAGCCGCTCCACAGTGAGAAACCACAGCTCAGTTCCTGTCTTAAGCTTCTTCCTCTTCTTCGGCTCCTTCTTCACCCCAACACATGGGCATTCTTGTGTGCTGGTGGAGCTGCTCACATTAACAATTGCCAAAAGACAATGGAGGAGACTCATACATCTAAGTCAAGTTTTGATGAACATAAATAAGGAACCACAGGGTCGTGTATCAGAGCTGGAAATTTGTGTGGTGAGACTTTGCCATTAAACGACGTGGCGCCATCACATGGCACAAAGTCTCGCTGCAGCCATCATCACCTCTTACGGAATAACATTTCTGAGGAGACACAAGACATGACAAACGTAAAGAATAAACCAAATGATCAACAACGATGTGCATAAGTGTTAGAACCAATACACATCTGCGTGAGACATGAAGTATAATACATTCATACAATAATATAATCCTTGCAGCTGTAAATATCATCTAAAGTGAAGTTGAACTGAAGACGAATCAACGGTTTCGGCCAATCAGAATGGAGAATTCGACAGCACTGGGATACAACATGATATTTACAAAAAGAATTAATTATTTTATTACATTTCATGGACATCATTTTAAAAAAGCTGATAATAAAAATAACAAAAGATAAGAACACTTAGATATGGGGGAAAATCTTATTCTATTATGAATAGACATCAGTTAAATGTTAAATGTTTAACTGTTAAATGTTGACCTCTTGTATTTGAAGTTAGTTTGTATTGTTTAAATGCTGCGCTTGGTTTTCAAGTGAGAAAAAGATTGTTATAAGCAACGGGCTACATTTAATTACTCACTAAAGGTTTAAGATTGGAACAAAAACGGGTGGAGATGTCATATCGCATCGGGATATTTATACTTTTAGAATCGCAATTTTAATCGAATCAACACAGAGATATCGTGATAATATCGTATCGGCTGCACCCTGGTGATTCACATCATTACTACTTACTGCTGTTCTCACACAAGCCGCAGTCACGGTTATTAATTTTTTAAATAACGCACCTGATTGGTCCACCGGTCAACAAAACGCACCAATCATCACGCGGCTCTCAGTCAACGTTTAACGGTCTGTAATCAGTTCTTTTCCCCTTGTTAGGTGTTAATTAGCCAGCAAGCTAACAGCAAAACAAAACCAAAAGTTAGCACACGGCTAAGTGTGGCTGTGAGAACGAACCACCGCGTTGGTGAAAACACAAATATCCGTATTTGTTCCACGGTTTTAATGATTTGTAAGCGAGGGAAGTTTAATAATTCCAACTAATACTGACCTTTTCAAAACAAACGTGAAGCAGTGTAAAAGCAGAACTGGCTCTGGGAAGAGCACGCGGACACGGACATGCCAAAATAAAGGACAGAGACAAATATTATTATTATTAATAATAATAATAATAATAAAAATAATAGTAGTAGTGGTGGTGGTATTCGCGAAAGGTTTGAAAATAATCGTTGTTGTTTTTTTATAAAAAGAAAAGAAAGAAAGAAAAAAGAAAAAGAGGAGGACACCGGAAGTGTTTCCACGGTAGCGAGCTTCAACTTCCGCGTTTGAAAACCTCATGCACTGAGACACTGATCCGAGACCTGCTTTAAACTTTTGCTCTACTTCAGTAAAGAGGTGAAGCACTTTCATGCATTAATTTTCCCTGCACAGCATTTATTACTTTATATTTTAATGCACCTTAAAGTGTGCAGAAAGTGTTCATTAAGAGTGTACATTAGAATGATCTGACATTGACACTCTAACTTATTTGATTTAACTTTGCATGATAACTTTGAGTGATGCTTCAGTCTTTTCGTCTGTCTCGCTCTCTGGACTTTTTATTCCTATCTTTATTCCCTGTTCAATTACATTATATGGACGAAAGTATTTGGCCAAACCTGTTCATTATTAAATTCAGGTGTTTCAATCAGGCTCCTTATCCCCAGTGAAGTGCAATCCTAAGGCTTCAGCATACCAAGATGTCTTGGACAATGTTATGCTGCTTCTATGCAACTTCGTGGCAACAGTTTGTTGAAGGCCCTTTTCTATTCCAACATGACTGTGTCCCAGTGCACAAAGCAAGGACTATAAAGACATGGTTTGATGAGTTCATTGTGGAAGAACTACACCGGCCCTAACACAGACCCCTGACCACAACACCTTCGAGCACCTGTGGGATGAACTGGAACGTAGATTGTGAGCCAGACCATCTCGTCCAACATCAGTGCCTGACCTCATAAATGCTCTACAGAATGAATGGGCACGAA
>JAQMYI010000034.1:3982935-4013912 GCA_030014275.1 Clariallabes melas | reverse complement strand
TATCATGGTGAAGAAAAAACTGCGATTTTCTGGTAACAAAATTGTGGCTAGTAAAAAGGCTGAATGGCGAGTGACTCTGGAAATCCACTAGACACATTGGCCAGTCAGCAAAAAAGTTAATGTCATGCCCTGGTTGTGTCGTTTTTAAAAATGATTCAAAATTCCGCCAACGTTCCTCACTCTTACAGCAGATGCAAAGCCGACACGGTATTTTCCTGACTTAAGGCACTATTGCTGTTGTTTATTAGACACCTCATAAGCTTGTGCATTGCTTTTGCAGTTGCTTCAGGATTACACTCAAATTTTGCAGGAAATCTTGTTAAACAGGCATTGTTTGCATAAGAGTGTGCAGGGACAATGAAAGATAATCAAAACAAATACAGTGAAAATATTCCAAACTGTCAAGGGTTCTTAGGACGTGCACATGTTTAACAGCGGCCAAATCGACCGAGCAGCAACACTGACGATATTTATTGTGCTTAACTTCTCTGACTCTGGCTTCGCAGCTAAGGCTCAAGTCTTCATTTCTTAGACCTCCCGCTGACAGCAGGAACAGCTCTGCGGATGATGCCACCTCTCTTCCTCCCTCGCACGAGCATTTCGCACCGCCTTTGAACATATGTACAAGCATAACGCTCGCAGCATGTCCTTTCTGTATGCGCTGCTTTCTTGACTATGGATCCTGCTTCACAGTACTGTCAATCCTGAAAGCACGCCCTTGGGGGAGCCAGGAGCTTGGCTTGCTCGATTATTGTTCTGCAAACAGATGCTGGATTTCCTGGCTGCTTTCGCTCAAAATAGAGCTCTCCGGCTTATAGGAAAACCCCGTTTTAATGGAAAAACCGTTCCAAATGTTGTGATTCATACATCATCTCTTGTGCCTTGGCAGAACTTGCTGGAAGGATATCAAAACCCTGAAGGTTCCTTTCTTTTCTTTTTTTTCTTCTTTAAATTCTACTTTAACCTGATTTCTTCTTTTACAGGTCTCTCCCTGTGAGATTACCAACCGCCCAACACTGTCAGTAAGCCTGACACATTTGGAGAGCACAGGCTGCTCGATTCTAGCTAGGTGATATAGTAAATGATCCAAAAAGGGCATTAAATTTAACTTGAACACAGGCAGAGGTACATTTCCCAGCAGTCCCCTTGAGATGACAAGTGGTTTCTTACTGTAAAATTGCATTTATTTTAAAGCATCAAGTGCCCTATATCAGAACTGCCTTTCTTTTGATAGACATGCTAAAATTACCTTCAAAAAGTACTTCTATTAAAGTTTATGATTTTACGACATTTCGAAGTACCTCATCTTCTTGTTTAAGGATGACCAGTGATTTGTCGCTTGCAGCTTATTCTGATGCTGATTTTGCAGGATTCACTGCAAGTGCTGCTTTTTTCTTCCCCATCTTTGCATAATTGCCATAATTCACCAACAACATGCCCTCTATGTTTTTTTTTACAACTCATCCCCTTGCACAAATAAATTAGCAGCCATTATTGTAAATCTTAGTAAATCAGAGCCCAAAGCTGTACATTCAATCATTAACAATTGCTTTGGAATCAAATGATAAATAATGAATCATGAACCAAATTGGTTCGCTCTTGATCCAAAAGCTTTTTAAACCCCTGGACTACATTACATAGAGAATATGTGCTATATGCATGCTATACACATTCTTGTTAGAAAATCCATCTATTTTTTGGCCATTGTAATGCTTTGCTGCTCAGTAAGTCCAAATTCCATTCAAGAGCCAGAAATCTGTCCATATTGCACCTACTTTATGCGCACTACATTGGTTCCAACCCTCGGGACTTGCTTGATTGATCATGATGCTCTAATTTCCTGCTCTTCTCGTCTGAAGCATTCTGCACTTAATACTTGGATATCCTACGTATTCCAAAAAATGGAAACACTGCAATGCTTTTCCCAGGACTATTTATTTAAAAGAAAGTTCATACCTAATATCCTTTCAACACTATCTACACGTACAATTTTCCTTTTCACAGGATGGCTTTTTAGGGTAGCAATCAAAACCCCCATGATCTGGGGTCCAACAGAAGAGGACGGGTCGAGTCTGGTTCCTGTTAAGGTTTGTTCCACACACCATCCACTAACAGTATCCATCTTGATCATGTTGGAATTGATCTTTCAATGCATACAGAAATCCTTAGGTCCACAGTCTTCACAGTGGTCTGTTTTTAATGTGACCAATCTGACATCAAGTCTGGTTGACTACAGTCACGGTTGGATTCCAAGCCGCAAGTTTAACCCTTTTGCACCACCAGCATTAACAAATCTGATTGTATCTTAATTATGAAGATAATGAACAGCAGCAAGACCTCACAATGGTGCTGTTAAGTGGCCACTGGACCTGCTTGAAAGTTTTGAAGCTCTGATGAACCAATAAACCCTTTCTGGTCGACAGGTCCAGTTTTTGAGAAAGTCCAGTTGCCTTTGAACAGCACATTTTGGATAGCACAAGGTCAACAAAAAGAAAGAGATCCTTAGTCACTGGTGCTGCCACAGAACAAGAACATCCATTATCTCTTTAAATTTGGAGGAGGCATGGGACACCCTGGATGGAGTGCAAACCCATCGCAGGGCACATGCACATATATATCCATTCATACACTATGGGCAATTGTGAGATCAAACAACAACATGTCTTTGGACTGTGGGACAAACCCAGAGTACCTAGAGGAAACCCATCAAGCATGCAGAAAACATGCAAACTCCACACACACAAACTGGAGGCAAGAATTGAAACAACAGATGTGAGGTGACAATGCTAACCCATAAATCATGTGCTTCCTAGAAAGAGAACAGCACTGGTAAATTATGAGAAGGCAACAATATCTGCAAAACCACTTCAGTGTTCTAGTATGCCTCAACTGTAGACAAGGAGTAGGAAGATTGTTAGGGCTAATCTGTCTTCTGAATCATTAATCTACTGTACAGTATATCATCAAGAGCAGGGGAAGCTAAGTGGGTAAGATACCCAATCCCAATTTCCAGACATGCAAGAGCCAGTGTGGGATCTTGAACAAAAAGTTTAAAAAGTGTCAGCATGGTCTAGGTCCGGGTTCCCCAGTTTAATCTTTAGTTTGTGTTCTTCATGCTTCCAATTTTCTCTCCATTTGTGTGTGGGTTTCCTTAAGGTTTTTCAGGTTCTTCCCAACAACATGGATGTAGGTGGAATGGTAGTTTGATTTCCCAAAGGACTGGACTGAGGTCATTTTGAGGGTAGACCCTCATCATGGACCCAGTGTTCTCTGGCTCCAATGTAACCCTGACTAAAGTAAGGGTTAATGAGGTTGAATTATGCTTCCTCCAGGGCAGTGTCTTCAGCAAATTTCCAAGCCTAAGGACTTGACTCAGACTGTTCCTTCATTTTCGCATATATATATATATATATATATATATATATAATGAAGAACTGTAGACTCAGCGCATTTCTCCAGCACAGGAATTGAAACAGGTTTCTAATTTCAGGACTTTGTAATCAATAATATCGACTCTCCTCAGTGCATCGGTGTAAAAGGTCTAAACAAGTGCCGCCCAAAAGTGATAGACTTTACATCAAGATAAAGAGTGTGTGCATTTATATGTTATATTAAATTTATTTATGTGACAGTCACAGCAACAAAAGAAAGTAACAACCGTAAAAGTCCAGTGTATGTGTGTATGGTCTTTGGTTGCACTGATGTCACTTTGATTCTGTGCATGTACTGTATGTGTGAGTGTGTGTTCGCATGGTTACCCGACATGCATGAACATGTAGCTGAAGAATCTCCAGACTTGGGCTCGGTGTCCTGGATGATACACCAGCGGGCTCTTCATGAAGTCCGGCTGATACGTCTGCAGAACCCACTTGTTGAGCCTCACCCCATAACACATAAACACCACAATCTGACACACAAAGAATTAAAGTCTGACAAGTGCAATACAAAAGAACAATACAATAAAAGAATTATATCTCAAATGTGAGACTTATAGAAGGAAAGAAAGAGGGAAAGAAATAAAGAAAGAAAGCCGTGCACCTGCACTATGGTGACGATGGCCATGAAGACAGGCGGAGGACAGAGCCTGTTCTGATGAAAGTACCAGCGCCTGTCTGTTTCACAAGGGAGGATCTCGTATGCCACATAGCGCACAAAGCGCTTGTACACACCCAGGCCCGTCTCGTCCAACAGGATCTCACGCTGCAGAGTGCGTCGCCCATTCGCAATGGCACGCCGGAAACTACTGGAGCGCTTACTGCTTAGCTAAAGAAGACAGAAGGAGCAATGGAGATGGAGAGGAACAGTGAGAGACCTGTTGTCTGTATGGTAATGAGTTGGTGTAATCGATCTGAGATAAATTGCCCCTTTACCCAAAACAACACACACACACACACACACACACACACACACACACACACACACACATACACTAGTCTAAATATGGACTTTTTTTTTTTGGCCAAGCTTTCTCCCCCTGGAGTCAAGAGAGCAGTGCATGATGTGGTTGGTGTATGTGTTAACAAGTGTGTGTGTGTGTGTGTGTCTGGGAAGCTGTGATAAACCAGCAGTTTCATGCTGCTCTGCATTTATTACTCCATTATCCCTTTAAATATCTTAAACAGACACACACACATACACACACACAGCCCTCAGGCACATGGAATCCCCGAGCTATGGGTATATTTATCTGCGTATTACACATTTTGTTACATATTATTCCACTCTCTGATGATAGAGACTTCTTTACAGAAAGAAAGAAAGAAAGAAAGAAAGAAAGAAAGAAAGAAAGAAAGAAAGAAAAAGAAAACATTTGTGACAGAATAATTGGAGAAAGTAAAAATGGAGGGAGCAAAGAAAGAAGGAAAAATGGAAGAAAATATGGATAGAGAAAATAGCACAAAAGAAAGAAAGAAAGAAAAAAATTGTGACAACCAATAAACGAAACTGGAAATGGACAGAGATAGATGTGAGAATGGAAATAGAAAGTTACATGAAACAGAAAGAAAGAAAGAAATCAATCAATCATCAGGTCTCTCCATCCATGGTTTTTTTTGGACCTCATTTCTTCCACAAATGTGACGGTTCAGCACTATCCTTCCGAGGTTTGAGAGTTTTTCAAGGGTTTTTAACCAAGTTGTAATAATTTCCAATCTCCTTAGTTGTTTTCTTTGCTTGACAAAGCCCAATAATTTGACCCTTCTGAAATGTTGACTTTTTATTGGCCAGGCAGTGTGTAAACAATATTCAGTACAAACAAAAAATGTAAAAAGACAGAAAAAGAAATAAAGACTTCAAAGCAGAGCATGTATATGTATATGTATATGTATATATGTGTGTGTGTGTGTGTGTGTGTGTGTCTCACCAGCTCGATGAGCTCCTGGTAGCAGACGTGGCCGTGCTGGTCGCTCTGAACGAGGGCCAGCAGCATGTCCAGCTTGTTGGGGTCCAGCTGCAGCTCATGCTGCTCCGCCAGACTGGTGAAGTTCTCCACCGCAATAAAACCAGTCTGCTCGGGGTCCAGCTACACACACACACACACATTTATATAGAGAAGATAAGTTAGATCAAGAAACAGATAGTGGATTAAAGTAGCTAAAGCAGCTACGTAACTACAGTCAAACTACCTTTCGAATTAAGTAGCTAGCTCGCTAAACTGAAGCTACGTTATCAAACTGAGGAAAAAAGTAAACTGTGCATTTTTATTTTATTACTTTTGAAATAAAATGAAAATAAGTAATATTTTAAATTAATTTTGTGAGTAACAAAAGCCACAAAGTGTTTCACAATAACAAAAACGAACCTTTCTTTCTTTATCTAGCTAACTAGTTCAGCTAGGCCCTGTCTGCTTCTTTAGTTTAAACAGTAACCAGTGTCAGCTGGTTCAGTCCAGTTCTAGCTGGTACTAACTCCTGTCCAACTCAACTCCTCTGAGGTAAAGTGCTGCGCAAACTAGAATAAAGCCTAACAGCAGATAGACCAAGCCTAGGTCTTAGTGGAATATCAGCCTAAACCGGTACATGTTGGGGGAAAAAACTGAAGAAAAAACTTATTACAGGAGCTTATTACAAAAAAAAAAAAAAAAGGAATAAATTATATTATTTTGAAAGAACACAATAAGCCAGCTAAGCTAGGAGCATCACTACTGTACTTCTCTAATCACATAGATCTATTAGACTAGATTGAAATAAAAAAACAGAAAACATGCACTATTGCATCATTACAAAGAAAGAAAGAAAGAAAGAAAGAAAGAAAGAAAGAAAGAAAGAATTAATATCCATAGAATTAATGGATAGAGCAACATAAAGTGTAACAATGAATGAATATCTATAAAAATGAATGGATAAAGGAACATAAAGTGGAAAGAAATGAAGAAAGAAAGAAAGAAAGAAAGAAATGTAAATGACAAAGAATAAATATAGGAAAGTAAAAATGGACAGAAAAAGAGGGAGGGAGGGAAGAACTAGGGACACAATAAATTAAAGTGAGAATGGACAAAAAAACTAACATGAACAGAAAGAAAAAAGTAAAGAAAGAAAGAAAGAAAAAAAATGGAGAAACACAGTAAAATATAAAGAAAGAAATAAAAACTAGTGCAGGCTCAAATGCCACACACACACACACTGTATAATACATACATTATATAGGCTATTTATATAACTCCAGTCCAATCTCTCTCTCTTTTTACATACCCAACTATAAAGGCTGTGTTGTAATGCAACACCAGTAACCTATGATTTAATTGTCTTGTTTATTCTTTAAATTCATAAAGTGTGTGTTTGTGTGTGTGGGGGGGGGAGAGAATCTGGAGCAGTTTAATTGTGCATAAGCTGAGTTTTAATTCTCCCAGTCTCCTCCACCACACTGCATGCTTACGAATGTTTGTTTACAAGAGTCAGACAGACGCAGGCAGATCCAACCACACACACACAAAGAAAGACAAGCATGTGTGTGCGTGTGAGACAGTGATGTTCGCACACATTACACGGTAAGGATGTGTCTGCCTCCACGCTGCGCTCTCAGCTCTGGTGTCTGGCGCGAGCTTGCTGTGTTAGTGGGAGAAGTAAAACGGTTGGTCAGACTGGTTCGAGCTGACAGTGACTCAAGCAAGCACTCTTTACACCCGAGGTGAGCAGAAAAGCATTTCGAAACACACAATACTCAAACCTGCATCCCTAAATGCTTGGGGCTCTTCCTGAGAATGTATTTAATCTTCCCCCCCGTGTGTGTATGAGAGTGAGAGCGAGAGAGCACAAGAGGAAGGGAGAGAGAAAGAGAGACCCTTTCACCATGAGGTTGTGAACTGAGACCAAGATAGAGGGGAGGGGCTACAAAGAGTCAGATGGATGGGTGGAGGAGACGTGCACAAAGTGCCACCGAAAGGAAATAAAGGAAATCTGAGCGAAAGAGAAAGAGCTAGAGGCCACGGAGGTGATGGAGTGTACCAGATGAGAGCAGAGGGCGATGGCGGAAAGAAAGAGGAATGGAAAAAAATTTACTGATTAGACGCAGACATGCTGCAGTGTCGCCATGGTTACAGGCGACCAACGTGTCACCCATTAAGGTAGAGCCTGAATGAGAGAAAGAGAGAGAAAAAAAGAGGTGGATGGGTTAAAAAAATGAGCAACAAAAGAAAAGGTTTGAGTAAAATGGGATCGGATGACTCACGGCAGCTGACTGAAGACAGTCTGATTGTAGAGAAGAACGAGGGACGGCTCAAGCCAAAGAATGAATGAATCAGAGGAAGAAGGGACTGATGATAACTCTTTTAAACCCCCCGGTTCTTGCTGACACTCACCTCAACCACCATGACAGAACACTGCCGAAAGACGCTGAGACACGACCGACCGCTTCTGCTCGAATACCCCTAAACTATTTGCTGTTTCCATGGTTGCGCTTAACACTAGGGGAGATCTGTGAGCACGGTACGGACTTGCGCTGGCTTTCTTACAGGATGGAATCCCCTGCGCGGATTTTAAGAGCTAGCTCGAGTGTAGTTTAACATGAGACGTAGAGATAGAGAAGGCACAAGGGATCACTGCACAGGACAGTTCAGCAACTAAGCGGGAGTAGAACAAATAAATAGTAATACAGTATATCAACACCTGTCACTAATATTAAGTTTAAGTACCAATGATTACTGGCTAATTACTTCTCCTGGAGTCTCCTGGATGTGCTATCCGCCCTCTTTTACATAAAGGATGCATGATTAGATATTGTTATGCTGATTGAGCAAAACAATTTTCCTCTGACTTTATTCATGAATCAAATTATTAACTGAGCACGATTATAGTAATGAGACTACAGCATTATAGATATTTTTAACATGATTTGCGGTTTTATGCAACCAATTCGTTAGTTACTTTTTACCGTCACTTTGTTAGCTTGTTAGTCAGGGAAGCTAGCAAGGCAATATGAAATAGTAATCATGTAATGTAAAAATAAATAAATAAATAATAAAAGATCTTAAGAAAATAAATAAGATTTTAAAAATATGGTTAAAATTTTTTTTTTTTGGAGCATTATATGGCAATATAAGACTGGTCTAAGCAGGAGAAGCTGTGGCATAAAGCATATTAGCGCAATGTGTTTAGGGAAGTCGTGGCGCCGCTTAATTAGTCGCGCCATGGACTCGCGCTTCGTCATCAGAGACTTTCCACTTCCCTGGCAAAGAATTCTGGGTCAAGAGATGGCTCATTTCTCTTCATAACACCTTCTCTGCACAGATGGTGCGTCCGCGCTCACATCCCAGCACAAACGCTCTTACACTCTCACACGTGCTTACACGCAAATTAGATCAAAGGTGCATTATCAGCTCATAATGTCAAACACGCGGTGTAGGTTAGACGACAAGCGACTCGCCGATTTAAGATGAACTCTGTTATGAATCTGCTGACTTACAGCAACACTTCAGCTAATTAGCCACTGTAGGCAGGGAAGGATGAATCTGGGAATATTTACTTGCATTAAACATGATAATAAACAGTAAAAGCTAGTGGGAAGTAGTTAGAGATGCGCTGGAGGTCTTAACTGCTCCCCCGGTAGCTTTTTAAAATATGTAATTTGCAATTCATTTCTATGAAGAACTATGACACATTGAAAATAAAAGTGGTTCCAGGGTGGATATTTTGTTGGCCGGGATTCATTGCACATTTTACTACTGAACCAGTAAACGGGAGCATATTTTTAACTTAGCGTCGAAGGTTAAACTTGATGTGTGAGTCGAGGACGTAGCAGCTACCTTTTGTCCACTAGGGGGAGATGAGAATCAAAGACAAAGCAAACCATAAAGATGGAGCGAGTTAATGTGTATGTTGGAAAAAAAAACGTCCGTATGATGAATATTAGGCCATCGTACAAATCATGTTGCATGTTGTGTGCTATCTGAGATCAGTCTCGACCAAGCTAACGCGACAAAACCGCGTGTGAATCGTCAAGGAAACTCTCTGTAAAACTACACCGTGCTTGTTGCCAGGGTCGAGTGTGTTCTTGTCGAAATATCTGCCCCGTATTACACACTCTCCCTACCAGCGCTGTGAGTGGGACTTGCCTGACACAGACGATGTGGAGTTCAGAGTCGTGAGGAGAAGTCAACAGCGATCTGGAACACAGCCGAGAGAGAACTCTGTAGTTTAACTGCTTCAGCCTTTTCATTAACAGACCGATGGATTCTTCATTGATGGCCCTGGTGTTACACGCAGACACCCTCCAGCATGTAAACACAGTATGGGCTCGGGTGCTGTTAGCATTAATGATTTTGGATAGCACGATTTCGGTGCATTTAGGACTGTGTGTATATTTTTTTCTTTTTACCATGGAAATGACTTAACATTGAAGAAAGACAGTCTTTCTTTCCTTAATCGCTATAATGGATGAGTATATAATTTACACATGACACTGATTATAGTTATGGTGATTGCTGTGTTCCACTCACTGGCCACTTTAATAGGAACACCTGTACCCTGGCTGTTATCTAATCAGCTGATCATATACTGCATGATCAGCAGCACATAAAACATAGAATTTTCTGGTTTAATGATATTACATTAAAAAATATGTAAGACAAACGTTTAATACATTTGTATTTCAATGTAAAGGAATATAACGTTTCCACAACTTTCACAAGGTTTAAAAAAAATTATTTTATAAGAGACGTTCAAGTTAAACCGGGACTTTTAATTGTGCAGAATAACACAATACAGAGTAAAAACTCCCTTTATTTCTCAGTCCCCTGCATTTATCCCAGTGTTTCACTAGTGCTTGAATACCATCAAGGTAGAAAGTTTTCTCAGTAAACCAGAGCCATGATTCGACTGCCCAATTTGTGTATGAAACGCTGGCCTCCCGGGAACTCCTCTAATTGCCTAAACAAGTGGAAATGGCTTCGAGCAAGACCAAGACTGTACTGTAATGTCCTGGCAATAACTGTAATGAGTAAGTGGTGTTGGTGAATGAGTGTGTGTACAGTTCCCACAGACAGATATGTGTCTTCTGTGTGTCTTCTGAAAACAGATAACTTGTAAGATAACGGTTTCCTCCCACAGTTCAAAGACATGCAGAATAGGCAAATTGGTGTTCCCAAATTGCCCGTAGTGTGTGAGTGAGTGTAGGTGTGTGTGTGCCCTGTGATGGATTGGTACCCTGTCCAAGGTGTACCCCGCCTTGTGCCCTAAGCCTCCTGAGTATACATGATAAAGCAGTATAGACGATGAGTGAGTGAGCGCCTCTTCACTTGTGAAGTTCACTTGTCAGATTCACCCCATGAAAACTCACATGTTCAACAAAATGCTGCCTCGCCTAAATTTCCAGAAGATCAAGAGAAAAAAAAATGGAAAAATGGAAAGAAATGTGATATTGTGGGAGATTTAGTCAATTTGAAAGTACAAAACTGTCACCAATATAATTACTTTTTAAAAATCATTAGAATGAGCTTAATGTCCAACGCTAATCAACAACATTTGGCACGTTTGATTTCTAGCTTACGCCTGAAACTAATTTAAGAGCTAAATAATGAGCAAAGAGGTAAAAAATCAGTAAATGTCTAATCGTATCACAACTCAAGTCAATTTCTCAAGGTTCACTGTTCCTACTTTCCTCTCTTTTTCATGTAGTCTGCTTTTGTTATATTAGGGCTTTTTTGGCTTTTCAGTTCTCTCAGTTCTCAGCCCTTGGCGTGTGGATGTGTCAGGTATTGAACATCTACTGCTTTTGATTTATTACTGGCTTTTTAGATTATTACTGTATGCTTTTTTTTTTTTTTTTACTTCTTAACAAAATGTCCGCCAGTGATATAAAATGCTTTTCTATACACCTACTACTATTATTTATGGAAAGGTCTACAGAAGAAGAAGACCTGCTTCTAGATTATTAACTAAGAAACATTTTAGTGTTAGAGCTTAAATCATAAACTGCTACTTCTCATGATTAACTCCGAAACGATCATATATAATAAGTGGTGCGAAAAAAGTAATTTCTCAATAGTTTTCCCATAGGTTGCGTAGTCTATTTAAACAAGTTAACCTCTTAAGATCCCTGAGCTCCCGCAAAGTGTGTGTTAATGCACCAGATGAAAATCTTTTCAGATAGTGGACATTTTCATGCAGAAAACTTTTTACTTCTCTTCAAATGTGTCATGTCTATGTACATTGTACATGTGCTACTGCTGAGCTACACCCCTCCAGAGAATAGTAGAGATGAGCAATAAGCTGAAGTAGGAATATCTTCTTATATGAAGTCACATAAGGGGGGAAAAACATATTGGTCCGTTTTAACCCAGAACAAATGAAAAATGGCAAAGTTAGGGGAAAATCAGGGAACGTTTTTTTTTTCCTTATGTTCTGTTTCGGTACACAGGAGACCTGTCTGAATGACTGAAAATGACTAAAGAAGTGGATTTTGCATAATGGTTTGCCTTTAAAGCCAGATACAGACTGTGTGATTTTAGCAGCCTATGAAAAATGTTTATTTGATATATTGCCACGATTAAACAATGCACATCCTCTAACGCTAGACCGATGATTAATGATAAAGACTAAACTTGGCTCACATTGCCAAATCAGCACCATTTGGGCATGTGTAAACAGAAACACTTTTTTAAAAGTCAGTCCGTATTAATCTTAACAGCCCATTTAGTTCTTAATTACACCATACTTAACGTGACGAGACCATGATATTGCTCTGTACTGATGCTTATTATACCAATGCTGTCTTTTGTTTTCCAGTAAGATAAGCTTATATATTGAGTGCCACATTTTGAGTGATTAAATCATCCTAGTGGCTCAACATGTTTCCATCGTGGCCTGTTTTTTTGGTTTTTTTTTTTTGCATGCTTACTTTAATGAATTCGCAATTTGAGGCATTTCTGCTTCTGTATGTAATACATGCCAGAGTAAAGCAAACTCATTAATCTAGGCCCCTGTTGTACGATTTACCTCAGCTTGAAAGTCGCTTCGGCAACACCGATTGCACGGTTAAATTAATACAACTGAAGGGCAGATATTACACCCTGCAGAAGTCCATTTCTTTCAGGTTAAGACTAAATAAAACCTTTGGGTTTCCAGACATAATGAGAAAAGGTGTTTTATACAGCACGTATTAGATTTGTTACAAATGCATATCTCAGATACAAACTGCTTTCAAAGAGCCTGTGGAAAAGTGTTTCATTTCATTTACCTTATGAAAGAAGACAGTCACGTCAAAACGCTTTCATTACACGGTGGCGTTTCAGCACCTTTAATCATCATTATACCTGCCACACAATTATGCAGATGTGTTTGACTGGATTCAGTTGGACTGTCCTCCCCGGAAGGCTGGAACACGACACGCTGTGCAGTTAAAGAAAAATAATTAACGATGTCTCTGATATGACGCCATTTTCACATCAAAGCCCATCGTTTTCCCATAACCGCACATCCTGAAGTGCTTTAATCCTCTGATTCCAAAGTGCCAACAAGTTTTCACTTATTAAAGAAAGACATACATTTTATCTGTGTAGCAAGGAAAGTAATTTTCATGTAGAGGAACGTCTATAAAAACAAGTTTACTATGTTACAGCAGCAATAATCAGCCGATCCCTTACCAGCGTCTTTATTCCCCTCTCTCCTGAAGACTTTTCTGTGGCGGAAAACTTATAAACTTATATAAACTTATATATAAAATTATAAATAAATGGCACCTCTTAGGAAAAAGTTGACAATTGCATATATTTCTGAAATCGATTATGTCGCGAAGTTATTATTATAGAAAGGACGACATTTTGGAAGGAGAGTTTTGTCAAATCAACCATTTATAATCAAGAAACTCAACAGTGCTGTGTGGTACAACAGGCAAAGCTGAGTCGAATGGAAAGGTGAGGGGAACGTTGATGCACACCTATGTGCAAAATAATAAACGCAAAATGAATTGCCGTACCTTTGTATTTTAACACAGCATATATGGTGTTCAAGTCAAACCGGGACTTGAAGGTGGGAATGAAGGCGTAAAAAGTGATTAACATTTCCAGAAGATTTCAAGCATGAAGAGAGTGAAGAGACTCTTAGCTGCAGTAAAACATTTGTGAAAGGTGCAAACGTTTTATGACAGTGGTTCCTCTCGGCACCGTCAGCTTTAAAATTAAACTGAAAGTGGCTCTCTTTTCTTCTTGCTGCCGTCCTTGCTAACATACTTGGACCCCATGGTTCTATGTCTTCATTAAATCTTGCACAAAATGCAAAAAAATGTAAAGAAATAAAAAATAAAATATTTAAACACGCTTCGCTTGGCTTTTCAATGATTCAAACACATTTTGATCGCCTTCCAGACGTATGTGCAACATAGCTGGCGTTCGGTTCAGCTCATCATACGGTCACTCGTATGCTGAGAGGTAAATTTCTTGCTAAATTTCAATTAAGGAGAAAAATTTGCCTGTATGCCGAAATACCCTGTCCATTTCAAATGGAAGATGAAAAGAAACATAAAATAAAAAAAAAGATTGCAACAAAAATACTTGAGCTGATTAGCCAAAATGTCTGACGTTTGCTTCATTCACGTTGCCCTGAAGCAATGAGGCTGATGTGGCACATAATTAAAGTATTTCCTGTAAAAATATGCCTAAATCTTTCCCTACTATCTTTCAGTGCTCTGAGCAAGCTTAAAAGCTCAGCTGTCTTCTGTGTGAATCAGGGGCAATAGCGACTCGCAAAGCAACATGGCCGCCCCCATGAGGTTACACCGTTCAGGTCGGTTTATAGGTTACAGTAAATCAGACTCTGTCCCAAATTATACTAGCAGGTGTGTTGTGTGTGTAATTGTTCACCGAAGAACTGGTTGCAGTCTGAGGGAGCTTTACACGAGAGATTTCAGACAAGACCACGTGTTAGCGTTAGCAAAACTAGCAAGCTCAGGAGTCAGCAAGGCCATCTTGGCTAATGAAATACATTGCCTCGTGAGGAAAATCATGCACATTTAATTTCTCCACAGAATCATCTATTTAATTTGTTACTAAATTAGTCTTCGCCTCTCTGTTAAGGTCTGAGAAATGAGCGATAGTAAAACATTAGCGGCAAAGCGCTTTCTGAAGTAAAGAAACGAGCACGTGTCATCACAATTTACTCGGTGAAATATCCTGAGACGTATGTTTCTGCGTTTGGGCGTGTAGGGAGTCATACGGCAGCAAGAAACCATGCCACTGCATATAACACTTGGTCCCTATCTAGTGAGCTTATGCCAGCAATACTTAGCTGTGTGTGTGTGCTCGCGTGTGCGTATGTGTGTGTCTGTTGTGTTTTACAGCCAGAAATAGCCTGAGCTCAGCACTCCTCCCTGTAACAGAAAACTCATCAACTCAATGAAACAGCAGTCGCCAAAACACACACACCCACACACACACACACACACACACACACACACAGACTCACACACATCCTAATGTGCCATGCTCGACGGCGTGCGCATGGACACACACCCACGACATCACAGCAAAATTACCAGTCTTTGCTCAAATCGCACATACACACAAACGCATATGGCATGCACCCACACTGTCAGCAACAGCCTGCTCTAGTTCCTCTCACACACACGACAGACACACACACACACACACACATCCTTAATTGGTGAGGCTCATGCGATCGTTCGGCTCAGGAGCAGCAGATAAATCTCGACTCCTCAGAATGACTGACATGTCAAAGTGCTCGTCATTCAGCGCGTTGTCTGGAAATCAAAACACACACACACACACACACACACACACCATCCTAATCAAAGACATTGCTCGTGTCTAGTGTTAACAACTCTATAAAGATGAAATCTGCATGAACTGAGATACAGGCTGTCAGGTGAAGATTCAGATGTCGGTGAAGATTTCCCATCATGCCTTTCAGCATCCAGAGGTCAAAAGTAATATTGGTTGATGTCTCATGCTTCTTCTTCTTCTTCTTCTTATTATTATTATTATTATAATTACAGTGTTCATGTTAAGCAGTACTTTGTTTGCATTATTAATACAGCCTACACATGTCCCTGTAAAAGTATTGGCACCCTTCATAAAAGTAGATCCAGCTATTTAAAAAAAAATTTTTTAAACAAAAATCACCAATAGTTCTGTAGGGCTCTGTTTTTTCTGCTGTCTATATATATTATTGTTCCATATTCCATAACTACTAAGTGGACTTTAGACTTTGCTAAGCCTGGGAAGATCTTAATTCCTTTTAATTGTACAAATCTTCCACTTTTGCATACTGGATTCAGTAGCACTGGTCTTTACTTTATATTCACTGACTGAAACTAAAAATAAAACCTAACCCTGACCTTAACTTAACCATCAAGCTCAGCACCACCACCGCCACCACCCCCTCACGCGAATATTCCAAAGTGATCTGATGTGAAGATGGATGAGCTGACCAAACACTGAGAGCTCACTTTAAGCTCATCCCTAAAAAATAAAAAATTCCATCGAGATAAGTGAAGTGCTCCATCTCTCCCACTGACGTCTATCAGGAAATGAAGACAAAACCTTGTCTTGCACTTTAAAGCAAGTAGTTCACAAGGTACGTCTGAGATCTGACTATAGTGACGTACCTGATTCCAGTGTTAAGTCCTCGATGTACTTGTTTAACTGGACTCAAAGTACGGCTCTTGATCTTCAGATAGCATTAACTACCTGTTCTGTACACATACAC
The DNA here is from genome assembly GCA_030014275.1 of Clariallabes melas. Taxonomy (NCBI): domain Eukaryota; kingdom Metazoa; phylum Chordata; class Actinopteri; order Siluriformes; family Clariidae; genus Clariallabes; species Clariallabes melas. Next base: position 3,997,758 of record JAQMYI010000034.1, on the reverse strand, counting down.
GATCTATTAACATGCCTGTCACTTTTCTACTGAAATCTTTCCCTATCTATATACAGTATGGGCCCATTATTCATTATGTAATATACTGTAAAGTAAAGAGACTACAGCTTGGGAAGTTTGGTCAGCATTTGGGACTCCAAGGTCCTGATGCATCTGAAACAATGATAGTGACGTTATAATCAAACTCGGCTTTTAACATATAATAATGTAAATGTCATGGAATTACTATGACATTAAAAAGTTCTAACCAGAATCTCTGTTAAAGATTAAGTTCTTGACAATAAACGTCATACAGAATAAGAGTTAATTTAGGATAATAATGATCGATGACTAATTCAATTTTTTTTTTCTATCTTGGGAATCGCCTAACGAACGTGTCAAGTGCCCTCATGAACTTACACGTTAACCCCACCATTAGGTCAGCGTCCTTGTCATGTACCTTACATGACAGGGAAAACCCAACACCCAGGTGAGAAGGACCTGAAAGGTTTCATCGTTCAAAGGTCATGACCTGATATGAAACGCACAGTGAATCATGTGACCAAGATGCCCAGATGCTGCCGCTGATGATAACGAGATCTACACCCAGGCATTGTGCCTGGTGCACTGGGTTCCCTGAGGCCACGCTGCAGTGATCACAAGCCCTCTGTGTATGTGTGTGTGTGTGTGTGAGAGAGAGGGGTGTGTGCAACCGCTCTCGTGCGCGTACGTGTGTAGAGACGTATAGTAACGCCACTACCCTCACCGAACCCGACGTAACACTGTGTTCTGCTTTCACATGGGCGCCAAGCTGACTGGGGCAGGTCAGAGCAGATTTTCCAGACCAGCATGGATGCTGCGTTTTTGCCACCACACACACACACACACACACACACACAGACACGCGCGCGCATCATTCTCGCTCGTCTCAGCCTTTCTTCCCTCTCTGCATGCCCTCGTCTGCTGCGTCCCTCCATCTCCACAAGCACACACACACACAGACGCGTACGCACAGACATATGCATGCACATGCACGGAGGAAGGAGACGGTTGTCATGGCAACCGCGCCGTTGCTTGCTTACCTGCTCCTGAATGAGCTGAAACAGTGAGCTCCTATCCATATACCGGGCCCTGCTTCACCAACCGCCGCAACAAGATACACACTCAGACACACATGCTCACACGCCTGCACCCAGCGGGGCGCCACACACCCCCCTTCACACCCCTCTCTCTCCTCTGAAACACACGGAGGCTGCGGAGGATGGAGGACGATCCAGAGGGTCCCCTCCGGTCAGGTAGGAGGAAAGGGCTGCGTCCTTATGTGGGGAAAGAGGGAATCCGGGGCAGATCTGTGTGTCTGTCTGTCTGCCTGCCTCTGCAGATGCACTTGCCTCCTTCGTCTCTCTCTCTCTCTCTCTCTCTCTCACTGGCTCTCTCTCTCTCCTTCCTTCTCCTTCTCCCTCTTCCTTTCCCCTCGTCTTGCCGTATACTCCGCGCCTCCTTCTACCTATATGTAAATCTCTCTCTGTCACTCCCTCTCTCTGCCCTTCTTACAAGCAGCACAGCCTGAATGCTAAGAAGGAAAGGGAGGGAAGAGGCGTCCGCCAGCCAATGGGATGCCAGTGAGGCGTGTCTGACAGGCTGCAGCTTTGCTTCACACACACACACACACATACACACTCACTCACGCATTTATAGTACGATTGTGCCCAGCCTTTTACAATAACCAAGCCCCACAAATAAAACCATGGTGATGTCACAGTCAAGCATTACCACAGTATTAATTGTAGGGATGAATGTAAATACCCTAAATAACCTAAAGTAAATCTGAAACAGTGCCCTTGTTTTATATGGAATAAAACACATTGGGAGTGTTCTGTTACAGAACAATAATCAACAACCAGGCAAGCCCGATGCTTATACTCCTCTCATATGACTCCGCTCACAAATCTTTGAACAGTTGATATTGAGATGAGTCTGCTACGTACTTATACTCTGTAAAGCCTTCATGACAGCTCTAATCTGAAGTCGTACTTTCCTGGAATGGTCTTAATGAGAGCTAGTTTTATCATGGTGATTTGCAAATGCATTTAACATACTGTTCTTGATCTTTGTGTTTTAAAATAACAACTGACTGTCCTTGTTTTTTTTAGAATATAAATCACTAAAAAAAAAATAATAATAATATTATATATAGCGATTCTTATAAAATTTGCATCACATCTGAGAGCAATGTTGATATTCAAAATAGTTTATTCATATTTTCATTGTTAATCCACCTTTCGATTGTACATATAAAAAACATAAACCCGTTAAATTGCCTCAGTAACCAAGTAGCTAGTGATACCTAACGTTTCTAAACAGTTCCATCATAACTAGCATTCTAATCCTTTAAACAGTTGATAATGATATTTACCTTTACCAGTATTTAGGACAGTAAATTATACAATTATGTAATTTAACATGGTAAATGTTACCACAGAGAAGTAGTGCATAGTATTTATTTTTTATTTTTTAATAAGGGAAGTAGTTTTCAGGAGGTGATTTGATTCATTAAAGCTGCAGTTAAGAAACTTAGCATACGTCTACCTTAAAATGTGAACAACACGAAGTCTGTCTCTCATCTGACACACTATCGACTTCAGTGGCGTTAGAGAAAGAGAATGTGGCTTGGGAAATGCAAAGCATTGCACTGTGGGCATATTGATTTGGCTATTTATCAGCCTCCCTCTCCGTCTTCACTCCATAGGGCGTGAAAAAGGAAATAATTGGGCCAGGATTATGAAACCCTTCTCTGACACAAACCAACAAAAGGGAATGAATATTTAGTTTTCTGGTCTGTCCGACACATGAGACACATTAGCTGAGTTAACATGCTAGCTGAAAACATGAATCATGAAAAATAAGAACGAATAATGAAGCATAATAGCCTCCAGATTATATGGCTTTGTGTAAAGCTGCCTACGTCCCTACAAAGACACTGCTTAGTTGTGATTTTGTGAGAATTTAGGGGTTTCTATTGCTTGTTTTGTTGATTTTCCCCCTCACTAATGAAATGCTAACCCGTCCAGAGAGACCAGCGTCCCACCTTCTTGCACACAAAGTTCCCAAACATACAAGTCAAGTACTCTATAGCAAACAGGAATTAGGAGCTGTAATGGCTAACGAATGCATCCTTTGCATCCTGCAGCCTTTATGCTTCAGCTGAATTTTAAAGAGAAAAGGAAAATCGCAGCTCCCATGTACTGCTGGCGCAATGACAGAATTGACAAATTGACAGAAAGACAAATATATAAATAGACAAACGGAAAGACCATAGACTAGATACACAAACAAACAGAAACACAAATAGACAAAAAGATAAACAGATACCCTGTTTATATAGATAGATAGATAGATAGATAGATAGATAGATAGATAGATAGATAGAGTGAAAAACTGACCTTAAATACGTTTGGATTCTGTCAGAAGTCCTTGGAAATTAAATATGAGCTTATATACACCAATCAGCCATAACATTATGACCACCTATCTAATATTGAGAAGGTGCAATGTGTGTTCTGTCACCTTTCTATTGGAACCAGCATTAACCTTTTTAGCAATTCGAGCTACAGAAGCTCTTCTATTGGACTGGACAGGCCAGCCTTCACTCTCCAAATGCATCAGTAAGCCTTGGTCACCCATGAACCTGCCGCTGGTTCACCAGTTTTCCTTCCGTGGACCACGTTTGGTAGTTCCTGACCACTGCAGACCAGGAACATCTTACAAGAGTTGCATTTTTGGAGTTGACCCAGTTGACTCTGACCCAGTCCTCTACCCATCACAATTTGGCCCTTTTCAAAGTCGATCAAATACGTATGCTTTTTTTTTTGTTGCTTCCAACACATCAATTTCAGAGACAAAATGTTCACTTGCTGCCTAATATATCCCACTCATTTAGACGCACTATTGTAACATGATATTACAACTGTAGATACTATGACAAGGGCCAGTTTGTGATGATTGGATGACTGGCTCAGCGCAACTCCAAAACTTTCACTCTGCAGTGGTCAGGACATGCCAAAAGTTTTCCAAGGAAGGACCAACTCAATCTTAGATTAGTCATAATGTTATGGCTAATGTTATGGCTGATTGGTGTATATAGAGGACCTCAGATTAAGCAGATGGAACCCACATTCTTTGGCAGATCATATGTTAAAGAACTCATCTTTTTTCCGCACTCTAAAAACACATTCCTCATAATAACCCCTCATTAAGAGTGAGCATTTCACTGACTTACGGCTAAAACAACTGCCATCGTGTCCCGACTAACTGCCAGTTTCAAAAAGAATGGACCTCAGATGGTCTTGCTATTAGCGCTGAGACATAAACTCCTGTCAGCCTGCATTAGATCTACAGTGATCTTACCCTGCTGCTATCCAGAACTAAATTGGGGCAACTTCAAACTTTAATGGATTCATCCAGACAAAGAGTGAGAAAAGGCACACTACAGAAGCACACAGGCCTAATTATTCACTTCAGCACTTTATTTAAACACTCAGTGAGAGAGAGAGAGAGAGAGAATTGTTTACAGCACAGCAGTGTGTAGGGAAAAGCAGAGAAAAGAGAAGTAGATGCGAATGAAAAAAATTTGTAGAGACAGACAGACAGATGTAAATAGAGAGACAGGTACTTAGACAGAAAGACAGATAAAATGATCGCATGATTGATTGACTGATTATTTGTTTACAGCTGATAATCCATGAGAAAAGATAAATATCCAGATACATAGATAGTTTTACTGACTAACTGAAACATAAATAGATAGCCAGACAGGCAGAAAGACACATGAGCAGACAGACAGATGAACAGACAGACAGACAGACATATATAGAGATAAATAGAGGGACAGACAGACATTAGTAGGCTGTGCTCAAAGTGCAGGGTCAGCCTTTATACAGCACCCCTGGACCAGACAGCGTTAAGAGCCTGGCTCAAGGGCCCAACAGCGGCAACCTGGTAGGGCTGGGGCTCGAACGGCTGACCTTCCAATCAGTAACTCAGAACTTTAACACTCAGAGCCACCACCACCCCTGTATGAGAGATCGCAGTGTAACTGTACTCCATGTTGTATCATCTCCACATTAAACATCCCTAAACACAGGATTTAATAATTCAATAAACTCTGGATAGGGATGAGAACGATGTTACAGAGTGATTTATAAAGATAAGGGAATTGAACAGTCTGAAGGAGAATGTGTGTGTGAATGTGTAATGTGTGTTTACATACACGATGGAGAGGAGAAATCATTCAAAGTTGGCTGAATAAAGAGCTTAAAGCTACCAGACTGGAGGATGATTTTGGAATTTTGCCCTCTGTAGTAAAAAACAGTGACTACAGCAACAGACTACAGCTATTTTTATAACATTTTTTAGAACTGTGAGAGTCATTGCTGCTAGGGCGCATGCAGAGAGAATTCAGGCTGTCTCCCAAATAGCATAAAGCATGTAATAACAACAACAACAACAACAACAACAACAACAGCAATAATAATAATAATAATAATAATAATAATAATAATAATAATGACAACACCAAAAGTGTACTGACAAACTAATTAGTACGCAAGTAGTATGCAAATTAGGACGTTGTCCAAATATTGATGGATCTGAGAATATAATCAGATGTTACTGTTTCCTCATTATCAGAGACAGAGGTGCACAAAGTAGACAAATCCTGTTCTAGTAGAGATACCCTAGGTAAAATATTACATAAGTAAAAGTAGAAATCTTCTTTTATAATTCTACTTGAGTAAAAGTACAAAATAACTTACCTTAAAATTTACTCAAGTATCAAATGTACTGAGCTTGTATTAGGTTATAAGTTATGTCTTCTCTCTCTCTCTCTTTCTCTCTCACTATGTGTCTCCCGATGTGAAAGTGCTGTTTTCGTCACTGGTTTCCAACGTCCCCATGTCAGATTTCCAACACCTGCTACATGATTGAGCGTTTCACAGAGAGAAGACAATTCACACAATACATATAATAGTCAGCAGGTGGTGATATTACTGCTCCAAAAGCTGCACACCACACTGGTTATGTAATTCAATGCCTTGCAGAAATATAGTGAAGTAGAAAGTACAGATATTTGTTGTAGGACGTAGTGGAGTAAAAGTAATAAAGAATTCAGTAATAAAACAAAACTATTTGTTTTGAAAAACATACATCTGATAGTAGCAGGTCTTAGTATTAGGCAAATACAACCGCCTAGTGGGAGCACATGACCTAGACCATAGATGCATTTCACCAAATGTGAGTGTCTTTAAGAAACTGTAGTTTCTTATCTATCCCCATCTCATGAACTTAACAGTTGGTTAATGATACAAATTCCACAGATACCGTCTAGAATCACTGTGAATGTTTTTTGTAGAATCCCATAATCCTTTTCTACACATCGATCCCACTGAATCAACAGTCTTTATCGAGTATAAACACTGTATTTGTATGCTCAAGAGTCCTAGTCCCAAACCTATAATAACACACAACACAATTACTGTTGGATTCAAAGATACATCAATACTTCAACCATTAATGTGACATGTGGTCCATTTTTATTCTACTCACTTGGCCAGAGAATATCGAATCTGAGATTAAATTAACAGACACAAAAGCTTCTATCTGACAAAACTGGTTAGTCTTATGACTGAGCTCAATTAATATATATCTAAACTGAATCATATAAAAGACTCTAAAAGCAAATTTAAAAAGACAGATTCAGTTGTCAGGCAGGTCATGCTTAAGACATGTCCTTTTCGACCGCCTGGCATTTTAATTTTAATAATATGTAAGGGGTTTTTATAGCCAGCCCAGCAGGTGACTGTGTCTAAATAACATTGCAAAACACCTTCTGAACATCTTGAAACTGTTTAAGGTGAACGTCTCATGGTGTAGATGTGCTATCCTGGTAGGTGAAAGTGTTCCTTACTTATTAGCCTGATATAGCTGCAAAACTAAAGACGCCTATATTGGACACCAAACATATTTCTCCTACGCCACATACACAAACTCTGGGTGAAATCATACCCTAAAAGATGTTCCTTTGTTTTAGAAGTTGGTTCTGGTTTGATGGTTTAAAAGGAGTTCTAGATGGTTCTAGTTTCTCTGGCCCTAAAAACCCCTTCAGTCTAGAAAACAAACTCTAAACAACCAAGATCAATCAATCATGCTAGACCAAACTGGGAGATTAGCTAAAACAACTTAACCCTGATACTGTATATTATTATTATTATTATTATTATTATTATTATTCAGAGACATTGATTTAGTATGAGTGTAGATCTCAAACAAGACTGGTGGATGAAGTTATTTCTCAGGGTAAACAATAGCAGTAAAATAATTATTTAAATAAAAATTAAATTTGATTTGCTATTGCTAAAGTTTGTAGCCAACTGTAGCTGATAGCTAGTAATTTAGCAAGCAAGCTAATGAGCATGTGATCCAGGTAGTGATCGAGTAATGTAACTTAAAATATCAATAAGAAGATTGTGTTATTGATTTTCTTGGTGATTTAAACATTTGCCTTATTGGAAATACTTTGTTTAGAAGATTTAGTAGGTTGTTTAATATGTCAGTCAGCTCATTCTTTTTTTCAAACCATTCTTTGCAGCAAGTGGATATTAGCAAAAGGTCACCATTACTAGCATACAGGCTAAATATGACTTAAGTGGAAACAAAAGAATTATCATGTTTAAAAAAAAAAAACAGTGTGACCTCTTATAACTTGAATATCTTTTAAAAAGAATTTTAGAATTAAAAAAAAGAGAAAAAAATTATTTGTCAGAAGTGGGATTTGAACCCACGCCTCCATGTGGAGACCAGAATCCTCACTACAGGAAGGTGTATACCTTGAGTCTGGCGCCTTAGACCGCTCGGCCATCCTGACATACTACTAACTACCGAGACAATACTATATAAGCCTCATTGTAATATGATTTGAATGTGTTTTAAACTAACGATTAAATAAGCGACTTATTTCAGAAATATGTGATATTGAATAAGAAAACCGTGCCAATTAAATAATGAGGAAACAACTGAAACACTGTTGTCGCTGTAAAAGCCGCCATTTAATGCATCATCTCCCCCTGCTGGACAAACACCATAAATACACGTTCCATAAATAAACCATTTGTGCTTCACAAAGCGCGCGCGTACGTCTTTGCTTTGAAGTAATGATAACGGCGCGTCTTGAAAAATTTTAATATCGTGAAAAATTTTCTTCAGTAATTGAATTTACAAACTGTAACTCTCATATATTTTAGAATGATACATTTCAAGGCCGTTTTTGTTTTAATTAATTAATTAAGATCATGAATACCCCAAAATCCAGTATTTAGAATATTTTCTAAGATCAATCAAAGCAATTCACAATACAGAAATTCTGTATTGAAATTCTCAATACTGAATTTATGGACTCAAAACTTGTCTGGCATCTTTTAGCACTAATTACTGCATCAGAGCAGCGTGGCATCACCTCGATCAGTCTGTGGCCCTTCTGAGGCGTTATTCAAGACTAGGTTGCTTTGATAGCAGCCTTCACCTCCTCTGTTTGGTTTCTCTGTTCCTCTTGACCAGAGATTCTATAAAGTGTTCCAGGTCAGGGAAATTGGCTGGTCAATTAAGTGCTCTTAAATCCCCTAGTAGATGGCTGCATTGACTTTGGGCTTGATAAAACACAGTGGATCAACATCAGTAGATGACACCACAAATCATCTCTGACTGTGGAAACTTCATACTGGACTTGCAACTTGGATTCTGTGCCTCTCCACTCTTCCTTCAGACTTTGGGCCCTTGATTTCCAAATCAAATGCAAAATTTAATTTCTTCAGAAAAAAAGAGGACTTTGGTCCATTAAACAACTGTCCAGTTCTTTTTCTCCTTAGCACAGGTAAGACACTTCTGATGTGGCTTTATACTTGGAACAGTAGCTCATTTGATATCTTAATTCCCTGACTCCAGCCTCACTCCACTTCTTGTGAAGCTCTCCAAAGTTCTTCTGTGATTATCCCTGTTGTTTGTGCAGCTTTTCCTATCACACTTTTCCCTTCCAGGCAACGTTCCATAATCATGCTCCGATACAGCACGTTCTGTGACTTATCCTCTTTGTGGAGGGTGTCCATTATCATCTTCTGGACAACAATCAGTTCAGCAGTCATCCCCATGCGTGTACTGAACTAAACGAAAGATATTTACATTGTATGAATAGTGACTTACTCAATCTCAAAATAAAATATTCTAATATTTTGAGATACTGGATTTTCATGAGCTATAAATAATTTTTACAACATTAAAACAAACAAGCAAACATACAAAAATGTTTGAAATTTTCCCTTTATATGTAATGAGTGGTTTTGACACAGATGTTTTCATATTGAAGTACTAATCTATAGATAATATTGTTATATAATATTATTTACAGATTATATTGTTGTTATATACAGCTGTTTGTATAGAAATAGTTATTTTAGGTGAAAATGCAAAATATTTTGTTGTCGTGAGCGGGAGTTTGTATAAAATAATTAGTTGTATGTACGTAACAGTGCAAAATATTTTGTTTTGTTATTGTATGCACGTATTTAACTAAATGTTTTTTTTTATTGTTGTATGCAGGTGTTTAAACCAAATATTGTGTTTTGTTATTGCATGCATGTGTTTAAACAATTTTTTTATTTTACTGTTGTATGCAGGTGTTTAAACAAAATGTTTTGTTATATTGTTGTATGCAGGTGTTTAAACAAAATAGTTTTATTTAGGTATTTGAATAAATTTTTTTGTTGCTGTTGCGTGAAAGCAAGAGTTTCTGTGAAAATATTTTGTTGTATTTTACAGAGACGTGAATTACAGAAGCTTCCGAGCAGAGGAGTTGTATGTTCTGGATTATTTGTACCACAACACAGTGTTCTATTTTCGTTTTTATTGACTTCAAGAGTAAAAAGACAACAAAACAAAAAAACAAGAAAAACTGGTGAGGAAATGACTGATATATAACTGCAATAAAGCAAGTGATAACAGGAATTTGTTATCCAGCATTAAATGTAACTACACCGTGATTAAAAATTGCAATAATTCATAAAATCTTTTTTTCTAGCCTCATATTTTATTGCTTAGTAATTGTTTTTCATCAGTAAGCAGTATATTTCCACTCATTCTCCCTTGTGGCTGGCTGTTTGACTATGTTATACAGCCACTGGAAATGGAAAATAAGGAATAATATATCAGTCTTTAGTATTTATGCCCTGAGAGTTAAATTCATATGAATTTCTGCTCATGCAAAATTCATAGCATTAGTTATGAACCAGAGTGAGTTTATTCAAAAGCTGTAATGTTGAAACCCTGCCACTGTACTGTAACATCAGTCCTCTTATATTAGTTGGAAATTTTTTCTTTGATTCCACGTGAATAACTTAATGTTGAGCTTTAAGATCTTTTGTCAGGGTCTTTGACTCAAATTAAAATGCTGGATTGTAATCAGGTTATAAAGCATTTATAAATAATCCGACATATATAACCAAACAAATGCTGTACTGTTAGATTTATAAGTATATTCAGGTACACAGTAAACGTATGAAAAGACGTTACCCTAAGACTACCACTGTGTGTTGATTACTGTATTTGAATGTGTTTCTGCACACTCTCTCCAGGAGTGTGAAATTATTTACAAGCAATCACTCATCACTAATCAATGATGAAATTAATTAATAATAAATCAATACATTAACTCATCAGAAGTTTAACCCCCTACAGGGCGTGAATGACCACACCTTCTCCCAGGAGTGCATGCACTGATTAAACAGCTATTATAAATTCACATGACACAAAGATAAAAAAAAAAAAAAGTTTAAAAGATGCGCTATGTAATGCTGGTCATTGGGTGATTAATGAAAAAGAGGGTGAACCCGTAAGGGAGTGAGTGAAGTAGTAACTGCAGCTGCACATACGCACACACACACACAGAGCCAAGATGGCGTTTTTGCAGCTCATAAACATGAGCACTGAGCACGGAGAGGGAATAAACACCCCGCTTAAAAGTTCAAAGTGTAAATAAATAAAGTCTTTTATTAAACTGATATAAAAGTGATGACGTGTTGCGGTCGGGAGAAGTGCACGCGCTGAGCTCGTTGTGCACGGTGGAGATGTGGGCTCGCGCAGGTTTGTGGGCAGGATGAAGAACAAAAGAATGCGCAAGTCCCGGAGCGCGAGCGCAAAATGTCCTCGTGAATCACTTTACTCTCTGATTAATCACATTAACGCGAAGTGAGCGCGTGCTGCTCAGAGTTCTTGCCGGTACCGGGGGAGAGGGGATCAGTGCTCGGTCCGAACTAAGCTTCTGGCAACTTTCCTGAAGCACACTCAGAGAGCATGGGCATACTAAAGCATCATGGTTTTAATACCCGAAATGAAGCGTTTTGCACAAAAATCAGACGCGTGCGTGCGTTTTTACAGCACCCCCGTTGCACGCGCGTGCCCCCGGCGTGATTTCGGCCCCACTTTAATTCACGCTCGTTTAATTTATAGCAGGTTTAAGGGTAAATAAGAGCAACAACGTCACGCGGTCTCGCGGTGAGGACTGTGTTAGTTGGACAAATCCGTCAGCCGATTAAAAGCCTAAACAACGTTTTGCACGAGCCGAACCCGCCTCATGACGTTCAGAGATGATCTGGCTTTCCGGTGCACGCGATGTCGCGACGGACCCTCGCGCGGTTTCGGGTCAATTTGGGCCGAATCCGGGAAAATGCGTGGCGGCGCGCGCCACTCCGAGTCGGTTTTCCGGGAAAAAAAGTTTATCGCGCGCGTCTCCTGGACCGGACGCTCGTCTGAGCACGCAGCCTGAAGTGTCCTCTCTCGGACCAAGCGTGTGCCGGGGCTCGCGGCGGAGCGGCGCGCACGAATTCGGCGCGAGTTCGAGCGGCAAGAAACACAAACCGGAGCGCGCGCGTTCCATGGAGGCGCGCTCGCTCAGCTTGCTGGCCGTTGGTGTTCTCAATCACGTCCGCGCCGAGGCTTCATTAGACTTCCTACCGTCAGCGTAACACACTCGTACACTCTCACACACACACACGGACCGCGTCACACGTTCACGGGACTTTGATAACGGGACTGTCGTGACGTGATTTGCATTATTATTATTATTGATCATCATTATTATTATTGATTGACTGATAATAAAAAAAAAGTTCGTGATTTCCGCGCGGTTTTCACTCTGTGAGTTTTAACAGCGCGAGACGCGGTTTTGTTTTTGTTGGTTTGTTTATTTATTTATTATTTTAATTAACGCCATGGCGGAAACGGCGGCGGCACCAGCAGCAGCCGCGAAAGCCAAGAAGACGAAATCGCCGAAAAAGGCGAAGTCGCACCCGAAGTACTCGGACATGATCCAGGCGGCTGTGCTGGCGGATAAGAGTCGCGGCGGCGCGTCGCGTCAGTCCATCCAGAAGTACGTGAAGAGCCACTACAAAGTGGGCGAGAACGCCGACGCGCAGATCAAACTCGCGCTCAAGCGTCTCGTTGCCGCCGGCGTCCTGCGCCAGACCAAGGGCATCGGAGCGTCGGGCTCGTTCAAGCTCGCCAAAGCCGAGGAGCCAGCGGCCAAGAAAAAGAGGCAGCCGGCGTCCACAGCAACCGCGGCGAAGAAGAAGAAACCCAAAGCCGCCGCCAAAGCCAAGAAGCCCAAAGCCGCCGCCGCAGCCAAGCCCAAGAGAGCTCCCAAACCCAAGAAAGTGGCTGTTAAATCTCCGGCCAAGAAAGCAAAGAAGAGCAAACCCGCTGCGAGCGAGAAGAAAGTGAATAAAAAGGCGGCGGCGGAGAAGAAAAAGAAGGCGACTCCGGTGAAGGTGAAGAAGGCGGTGAGGAAACCGAAAACAGCCGCCAAGCCGAAGAAGGTGAAAACAGCAGCAGCGGCGAAGAAGAAGAAGGCCAGCGCCAAGACCGCGAGCAAGAAAGGGGCGAAGAAGAAGTGACTCTATAGCAACAAAGTTAGCTTAACGACACGGACTCATTATTAAACACAGACAAACAAACACACACAATCACCTGTAAATACTTTTTGAGGATATGTTTCTTTGAATGATTGATTATTATTATTATTATTATTATTATGTGGTCTGTGGTTATGTAAGGTCTGACCTTTTACACTTCCTCCCGTCACATTTTGCACTATTGGAGCTAAAACTACCCTCAAATGCCCTTTTTTTTTCCTAACTGAATAAATCTTTCTTTTGTGTAGCTCGTTGACATCTCGAGCATTATCCTGGCTATATAGGGACTTTATTTTGTTTGTTTGTTTGTTTTGGACACTGATGTATCAGAGGTCTTAACGCTAATCATGATGATGTTGTAAACTACATTAGCATTTACGTGTCATAACCTGTTCGGACACATTTATACTGTACAATAATAAACTTTTTCCTCCTCTTTTAATCCTGTGTGTGTGTGTTGTACTATAGTAGAAGCTAGAAGTAGGATGCTGCATGTCGCTTAGTGACAGAGAGAGAGAGAGCGAACCGGATACGGCCTACAACTGAGTTATTTATTTATTTATATAATCATTCATAATTCACTAGACTGAGGCGCGCAGGCTGCGTCCCAAACCGCTCCTCACTTTTTGAGGGAGTGCACTACACATGGGTCGGAAGAACAAAGTACCACGTAGTGCACTTCCGTCCAATAGGAAGCCATTTTTTGATTCAACCGGTTTAGGTGGTTGCTGGGCAGGTTGCCATAACTACAGACCTCGCTTGCCACGCCTACATCACTCCAGATAATCAATAATAGCAGTGGAAGTGCTCGTCATCGACGGTTAAAGAATTTGTAGAAATAGTTAAAAGGTTAAAGCTAAAAATAATCTACTGATCTTGAATGTAATCAGTGATGTTATTATTTCAGGTTGAAGCCCACATACAGGTCTGTCTGTCTTTCTGTACAACAGAACTCACTGTCTAACTTATTAACACAAAGAAATCACATTAGGTAAGGTTGAGTATCTTATTCCTTGTTTACACTAAGTTGTACTTCTTTCGTCATCAGTCAAATACACTCCCTGTTTGGTAATCAGAGTGTGAATCACAGATGAAAAATCTAAAAAAAAAGTCTTAAAATGCCTCCGGGACATTAAAATTCACCTATACCACCTCAGTGCTGTTATTTCAGTGGTGAAAATATGAACTAATCCAAGTAAAAGTATCCTGTTTAGCCTTTTTAATTAATATCTATTGGTGCAGGTGTTTGTTTACATTGAGCAAGTAGCTTATTAGCAGTTTATTTAAAATACATTATAAAATCCGGCACATAACTGTTCATAACATCGCTTTTACTCAACGTTTAGATTTTACTTATTGTGCAGGTTCTGGTAGATATCTAAGTAGTGCAAAAAATTTCATTAAATTTTGACAAAAAAAAAAAAAATCAGACATACAGACTTAATATTTCCTGAGACTGGTTTTGGGACCTGCAATGTACAGCATAAAAGGTAAAGCTATTGAAAGAACAAGTTCTGACCAATGTACAGATAAAACTTTTCTTTTTGTTATATAGATAATATAAAATTGCATAATAAGATTTTTAATATATATTTTTCACCCTATCAAAGTGTGATCACACATGAATAATCACACAAGATACCTCTTTACACATTAGGTCAGTACACATTTCACACGTAACTCCCGTAAGACGTTAATTTAAGTTCACTTTTGAGATATTATTTTTTTTAACCATACAAATTATTTTACTTCATTCATCTTCTGTACTGCTTTATCCTGTATACAGGGTCACTGGGCCTGGAGCCTATCCCAGGTGACCTAGGGCATCGCAGGA
>JAQMYI010000034.1:3970252-3982835 GCA_030014275.1 Clariallabes melas | reverse complement strand
CTTTATCCTGTATACAGGGTCACTGGGCCTGGAGCCTATCCCAGGTGACTTAGGGCATCGCAGGACATGCACACAAATACACACTACAGGCAATTTGGGGACGGCAATTAGCCTAATCTGCATGTCTTTGGACTGTGGGACCCACCAAACACAGGGAGAACATAGAAACTTCATGCACACAGATTCTGAGGCGGGAATCGAACCCTCAACCCTGGAGGAGCAAGAAGACCACTACTTAATACATTTGTTGTTAAATTAGATTTGTTTATTTATCACTTATATTTATTAGCTTATGCATTTTCATTTCTAGAGGCTCATTTATTTGAACGTTTTTTCTTTCGCTACTTTCATGTGAATGAATTTTTTTCCCCATAATTTATTTACCAACACCCATTCCTATTTTTCATATAATAAGTATCTGATTACAATTGCATCTGTGAAGGAATGGAATATATACAGTATTTGGCAGCAAGTGAAGTTGATGTCCATTTCTTCCCTGCATCTAGCACAAGTGTAAAAGTCTGAGTGACTTTAACAAGGACCAAATTGTCATGGCTATGATTGGGTCAGAAACAGAAGTTCTTGACGGATGATCCTGGATGAAATCATTAGTATCCACCAAAAGTGCCCCAAGGTAAAGACAAGTGGTGAACTGGTGACGTGAGGCCCATGGCTCACTGATGCATGTACGGCATGAAAGCTAGCCTGTCTAGGCTGATCGCACAGATCTATGGCAACACAAACTGCTGAAAAAGTTAGCGCTAGTTCTGATAGAAACGTGTCGAATCGTAGTTTGTTACGTATGGGGTTGCGTAGCTGCAGACCGGTCAGGGTGACCATGCTGACCACTGAATCGCCCAAAATCACCGTCAATGGGAAAGTGAGCATCAGGATAAGACCCTGGAAGAGGGTGTTGTGGTCTGATGAACCACGTTTTCTTTTATCTTGGATAAAGCCAGGTGTGTACAAGATGGCACCATTGTTCCACCTACCTAAACAATGTTACTGACCAAGTACAACCCTTAATGAAGACGGTGTCCCCTGATGGCAGTGGCTTCTTTCAGTAGCACCCTGACACACTGCATAACTGTTCAAGAACGGTTTGCGGAACACAACAAGGTTTGAGGTGTTGACTCGCCCTGAAAGATCTCAATCCAGTTGAGCATTTGTGGGATGTCCTGGACAAACAAGTCCAAAAGCTCCAGCTTGCAGTTTACAGAATTTACGCAATCTGCTACTGACGGCATGTGGAGTCCATGCCTCGATGTATCAGACTTATTTGTTTGTTATAAATATATTAACCTTATTAACGAGAGGTAAAATAGAGAGTGAGATGACTTGCTTTTTTTTTTTACTGTCACATGATTTAAAAAAAAAAAGAATTTACAAATAGGTTATTTTTTTTATTTCCAAGTAATTTTTACGTAAAATTATTTCCTCATTTTTATCTTCATGTCTTTGAATCATGTATTTGCATGTTACATTTGATTCTTTTTTTGAAGGTAATTTGATCAATTATTTGTACATTTTTATGGCATAATTTTGTCTTTTTTTTTCTAATTCCTCTACTCTAATTCTACTTTAATAATCTAACTCTTCTACTATTTTTTATGATAATTATTTGCTTATTATATTGTTTGTGTTTCATTATTATATAAAAAAAAAAATCTCCCAATTGATTTCAACAACTCTTCTCCCCTATAAACACGTGATCACTTATAGTTCACGCCAGATCACGTGAGTTCACAAGTACAGTCAGAAATACAGCATTTTCACAGCAGCTGTTAGGAGCCTAAAGCAGATTCCTTGAAATTTGACATTTGTCTAAAAAATTGTAAAATAAATTTACACAGTGCACGTGAGAGATTCTGTAATTCATTTCCTGTTTGGGTTTCTAACATGGCCTCACAGCCAGGAAGATTTTTCTTGATTCCTTGGGTCCCAGCTGTCTGCCATTTGTCTCTTTCTGCGCGTGTGTGCACGCGCGCATGTGGCATGACCACGACAAACAGTTGCTCTGTTTGAATTTTGTTCGTTGATGCGGATGGAAATTAAAAAAACATGTTCCATGCTCACGTGGTGAAGAGGGGAAAAAAAAAGTTTATTACAAAATATACTTGATGCATCTTAATTAACAATTTCATAACAGGGCGTGTGTATGAAGTAAAGAAACTGCAGTTGGACCACTCCAAATGTATGTGTGTTTGTGTGTAGAATTCCAGCATATATGATGAGATATAAAAACAAAATCTGCTTACTTCTTTTATGTATAATCTGTAATCAGCACACTGTAATGGATTTCTTTAGGTTTTGAAAGCGAAAATATGAACAAGACTGGTTTAAAAAAAATAAGTAGATCTGACTTATTCATGATATGGAAATACTTTTTAGTGCTGCTCACCATGACATAGTAACCACCTGCTAACTATAAATAAATGGCAAATAAAACACTCTCTAGCTCTCGGTTACACCCACATGATTGGCACTGAGGTGTGTGTAGGGGTGTCTCAGGTCAAAAGGTCAAACACAAACTGGTAAAAAGGACAAAGTTCCATGTGATCAGTGAAGATCCCGCTGCACATGTTTGACTGACAGCAAGGAAACTGTCCATGTGTGTGTGCGAGAGACTGAAAAGGAGCAGCTGAACACAGTCAGTTGGTAGGAGAACGCTGTCGGAGTGTGTGTGTGTGTGTGTGTGTGTGTGTGTGGGTTATTTGTGCCTGCTGACGGCTCTGTAGATGGCGAATCCCAGCAGGCTGGCGCTGATGGCTCCGAGTGTCACACGCAGCCAAAAGGACGCGCTGTTCAGGTCCGAACCGTTCAGGTGCCTGGGGACAGGAAGTGACATCACAAGACACATCAATCACAATTCCAAATAAATAAATAAATAAATATTGCTGTGAATTTACACACAAGGAGTCTCGTGCAGCTTGACCGACTGCCTTTAAATTGTTTACCTGGCAACGCTCCGTTGGGACAAAAGTAATGGCACCCCAGGGGTTTGTGGTTATGATAGTGGACTCGCTGCTTTATTGTTTTTCTCACTTGTACTTTGTGCACATCACCAAATACAAAAACGTAACGTGAATATTAAATATGGGGGGGGGGGAATCTATTCAGTATAGACAGATCACAATTCATTTGTGTGGCAATACGCCACCATAGGATCGGCACCCTGACTCTGATGTCGACTTATTTAAAATATATTTATTAATTAAATATATATTTTTTTATCCTACAGGGGGTGCTCACTAATCTATTAACATCCTGGCAGCATCCTGTGTGGTACGAGCAAATGATTTATCACATTTGTTTAAATATTTTATTCAAATTTTTTTAAACAAGATATTTCTAAAACCGTGATACTTGGAATTGATAATTGGAATACAAAAGGTATCGTGATAATATCGTATCGGCTGCACCCCTGTGATTCCTGTCCCGTCAAAGCTGCCACTGTCGAATCCTTGAACAAAGCACATAACCCTATCTGCTCCAGGGGGCGCTGTATCCTTCCTGATTCTGCGCTCTGACCCCGGCTTCCTAACATGCAAAGGGCGGATTTCACTGTTGCAGTAAGATGTATAACAAGCTTGCTTTTTTTTGTCACATGATTTTTTTAAATAATCTACAAATATGTTATTTTTTATTAGTCATTTTCATGTGAATCTCTTATTTCCTAATTTCAATCTTTATGTCTTTGAATCATGTACATTTTTCCAAATTTGATAAATTTTTTGTATGTTTTTTTTATGGCATAATTTGAGGTTAAGTTGAGGTTGTGCTAAAACTACTATGCATGTTTATACGTTCTGTACGTGTACCTTGTTCACACAGCTAACAAGAATACGTATTGGAGAGGTGGAAGTACTAGGGAGTGTCTTGTTTTAATCAAACCAAGCTGAAACACACTGCATCATTGTGCTGGACGGGAATGCTGGTCTTGTGTTTTGTGATTCTTCGCTTTTTCGCTATTTGATACAGAAGAGGGTTTTTCCTTGACACCTTAGAGACAAACAGCACCTAGTCAAAGTGTGTGTGTGTTTGTGTGAATGAGAGAGAGAGAGAGAGAGAGAGAGAGAGAGAGAGAAGGGAGACAGAAAGAAAACATACGGATACATGGCGGCCCAGGCGAGCTTGCTGTAGATGTGTGTGTTGCTGTGTGTGTTGAGCGCGCTGAAGTGGAGCGGCTTCGGGAGTCGGTGTTTGTAGCAGAATTCAGCCGGACTCATTCCGTGGTGCTGCTTCACTTCGGGCTGGTCGGCTTTGGATCCCACGACCACGCACGGCACGCCGCTCGACATGTAGTGCTGCTGCACACGGAATCACACACACACACACTTTTACACGTTGTGCTTTATTTATCTTAGAATTTAGATTTGATATTGATTCGTTTCCTATGATGTTAATGATTGCTAACTTGAAGGCAGGTTGATATTAATGCACTCGTTTTAAGTGCTGTTTCCATAGCAACAGGTCACTCACATAGAAATGTGCAAAGGCTTATAATAAGTGTGCTATAGCATAAGTGAGAAGAGGAACAAACTTTAAAAGTCAAGTGTGTTAATAATAATAATAATAAAAAAATAAAAATAAAAAACACTACAGGTGTGTGTGTACCTTGTAAATACTGGCGCAGTAGTTGAACGAGTCCGGGTCGCTGACATCGTACATCAGACAGGCGACGTCACACGCCGCGTCCGCAGCTTTCAGGAACTCCACTTCTACGTCCACTTCCTCCAGCTACAAGGAAAAAAAGAAGGAAGCGCTACGTCATTACCTAAACCTGAGCTTCTTATAAGCAGATCTGGTACAAGCGTCACTCACGATGAGGTATTTTTCCTGGTTGGAGACGAAGACGGTGTTGATGGTGTGCAGAGAGAAGGCACCAGGGGGGCGCTCATCACCCTGAAACATAGTATTAAGTTTTTTTTTGTTTTGTTTTAAAAAAAAATAATGACACTTCAGAGGAAATTACACGTTGCTGAAATAACGGTAGAGCTTCCTCACCACGAGGCTCCGACCAAGAAAGGTTTTTAGGAAGGCAGTCTTTCCTGTCCCGCGCGGTCCGATCACCTTGCAGAGGAACACCGAGCGCTGCGTTTGTCCTTTCTCCAGGTCTACTGACTTCTCTCTGCTTACTGAGACAAGACAAAGATAACAGGGTGTTACTCAATCAAATATCACATAATAGGAGGGTGATGCAAAAATGATCTGCACTCAATCAAATTTAATCGAACAGTTTGAAAAAGAAGTGGCTGGCAGGCGTCACTTGGCTCGGAGTTAAGAGTCTTCGGCCCTCCCTGACTCGTAGTAGTAGTAGCCTCGATGGGAGAATGCACCTATGATGGAAACTAGGTACGACTAAATTAAGGGCCAAACAAATCAGGGGGAAGAAAAAAGGTTCAATATAACCGGAGTGCTGATCATTTTTTAATCACTTTCGTATATATTTTGCATAAAATTAGGGTTCTGTCGTGAGAGTGTGTGTACCTGTGATGGCTGACGTCTGAGAGTCCTGCTCCATTAGAATGGGATAACCGAGGTACCCTAGATGCTCAAGACATCTGTGGACACCTAGGTACGACGACAACCTTAACAAAACAAAACAAAACAAAAAAAATGCCAATTTATTAGAGATGGATTGCAAACGTGTGACTGGGAAACAAGTTTCTCAATTGAAGTTTGGTGTTCCACAGGGTTCAGTTTTAGGCCCACTGCTTTTTTCTCTTTATATGCTTCCTCTGGGCAACATAATTTGTAACCATGGTATTAGTTTTCATTGTTATGCTGATGACACAGAATTATATGTTGTAAAACCAGATGGAAAAAATACAGCCTAATAAAGTTTAGCAATGTGTGAAGGACATAAAAGACTGGATGTTATTTAACTTCCTTCTGCTTAATCCTGATAAGACAGGAGTTTTAGTCATAGGACCACATGCAGCTAGAAGCAAGCTTTTTGATCATACAGTAACTTTAAATGGCCTTTCTGTTGCATCAAGTGCAACAGTAAAAGACTGTAAATTGTGATTATACAGATTCCAGCCTTTCATTTGAACCTCATGTAGATAATATTACCAGGATAGCATTCTTTCACCTCAGAAATATTGTCAAGATAAGAAATATATTGTCACCAAATGATACAGAAAAACTACTTCATGCTTGTATAACCTCTAGGTTGGACTATTGTAACGCCTTACTGTCTGGCTGATTAACTAGGTGCACAAACAAGCTTCAGCTAGTCCAGAATGCAGCAGCGAGAGTCCTCACTAGAACCAGAAGATACGAGCACATCACCCCTATCTTATCTTCACTTCATTGGCTTCCTGTGAAATTTCGCATCGGTTTTAAAATACTACTATTGACGTATAAAGCATTAAATGGTCTCGCGCCGCAGTATCTGAGTGAAATGCTAGTCATAGTAAGTCCCTACTTGCACTCTACACTAAATATACATTCACATTATACACTGTTTGACTGCGACCATACCTAACTGTTGGATATCTCTCTTCTTCTCCCTCTCTCTCTTTCCCTCTCCCTCTGTCGAGCTTCACATGTTGTTCCTGAGCTGCCAGTGATCCAGACCTCCTCTGCCCCCTGGACCTGTCTGACTCGTCCTGGTGCCCCGCTTCTGGTTGAGATCTCGTCACACGGACACCCCGTGTGGTCTGTCTGGGATGCGTGTGGTGACTGGGGACGGTTCCACTTTACCATGAGGTCCGGGGTCCTGTCCCCGGCTGATGCAGACAGCTGTTCTCTAAGGACTAATGACTGCAGTCGCTCGATAGTTCAGTACTGGAATTTCCTACAGTCTACCTGAGCCTCCAATAACAAACTGGACTCCATATTAACTTAAAGACATTCATCCTCCTAACACACAGTATGACTGCAGATCAATCCCTGCTGTCCGTTATCACCCAAATGTGGGTTCCTTGTTGAGTCTGGTCCCTCTCAAGGTTTCTTCCTATTGCCATCTCAGGGAGTTTTTCCTTGCCACTGTCGTCCTCGGTTTGCTCATCAGGAACTATCTGATCATTCTGATTTATACACGTTCACATTTCATACAAACTTCCATAATCTCTTTTGATTGTGTAAAGCTGCTTTGCGACAATAACAATTGTTAATCGCGCTATACAAATAAAACTGAATTGAACTGAAAAACGACATAATGGCGGATGTGTCCTTAGTGCTACGGTACAACACCCCTGCTTCACTCACGTCCACTGGCAGAGGTAGCCGCGTAGAGAGATGTAGTTGTCCTCTGTAGTCGGGACGCTACTGTACACCGACTCGGGCCAGGGCGTGTAGGGAAACACGGAGAACAGGTTCTTCAGCTCGGCTGGGGACAGAGCACAATCCTTATCCTACAGAGAACATGACATTGTTAGCAAAACACCCGCATAAACTAAGGTATAAAAGTGCAGCTCGTTTTATATCTTTACCTCGTCGTATTTCTCAAAGAGCCGCTGGAGGAACTGATACCCGAGATGGTTCAGCTCTGTGGTGCAGCCCACAGGCACACGCAGCCTGGGAACAAGGACGCAAAGAGAAACGATCATTCAGAAGGAACGGTTTCGTTGACGAGGCGTGAGATGCAGATTACACGGAACTCACGGTGGATAGAGGTAGTCGTCTGTAAGCTCGAGCGAGTCGTCGTAGCCGAACTTGCGCAGGATGGTCCACGTGGTCTCGTGACGTCCTCTCTGAATGAACAGCGTGTTCAGGAACAGGAAACCTGGACAACATGTAAGAATGCACAAACACATCGATTAGACTGGATTGAGAGTGTGCAGTCTCATATGAGTTTAAACCACGAGTTTAACTATGAGTGTGTGAGTCTCACCGTTAAGAGTCAGGCCGTTGTCCTGGACACCGTCGCTGGTGTTCTTCCACACGACTGTCTTCACGTCGTCTAGAGCCTGAGGAGCCAACGGGTTCCCAAAACAGGATTTCTACACACACACACGAGGAGAATTCAATCACCTTGATAGAGCAGGTGTGTGTTAAACGCCAACCACAACAGGCTGTGTTCAACACTTACACACTCTTTGAAAACTGCAACTTGCTTCAAGTTTAGTTAACTACAGACTTTTTTTTTTTTTTTTTACAGACTGAAAAAAAAAAAAAAACCCACTACAAACTCTTTCCACTTTAACCTCTGCACATTCGTGACTATTTATTTAATCTGTTCTGATCATTAATTAAAACGCTTTTAATAAATTGCCTTTGTGATCGTTTCTGAATAGCGTGCATTATCGCCATCGCTCTTACCTGAAAGCAGTTGAGTTCTGCGTCGCTGAGGATCCGATCGTTGTCTTGATCGGATATTCTGAAGATTCGACTGAGGGCGCGGACGCACTGCGGTTTCAACTACACACACATACACACAGTGAGACATAACGTCAACGTATTGCACAGCAGCTTTGCAGTATTCTGAGTCGCAGAGTTAATTATTTCCTACCTGCTTGTCCTCGGGATCGTAGAGCGGCGCTGTCGGGTGCAGCACAGCTTTCTGAGCGTAGTAGAAAAGCTCAGAGATGTTTTTCAGGTTCTTAGCCGAGCACTGGAACGTAAAAGGTGAAAATTATAAAATGTTAAATTTACAGGCCAGATATATTAACAGTTAAAATGTAGGCGTGTGTTTTTATTAGCTCTCACCTCCACACACGTCTCAATCTCTGAAAACTGGTTCATGATTGGCAGGATGGTTTCCATGGAGCTCCCGGAGCGCAGGTCAGATTTGTTGCCCACGAGGATGATGGGGATCCTGCGTACACGCGAGAGAAATGGTTCCCACCAAAATGTGAGACTGTTATCTGGGTTTTTTTTTTCCAGAGATAATTTAATTCAATTTTTGGATTATTATGTGATATTTTGTTATATTAGTTATATTAGTGATATTTTGGATGCTGTGTTCGAATACAGCTACTCAGACAAAATGTGAAATTCAGGTGTGTGAATTACTTGCTGCCTTTCTCTGCCTCGCCGTTCACCAGAGGAATCCATTTTGTCCGTATCTGAGAAAAATAAAGACGGCATGTAATTGAGTGTAAAATCGATACATTATATATATAAAAAAATAATAATAATAAAATAAAAAATTTAATAAAAAAAGCGAGGAAGCATAATTCACCTTGTCGATAGTTTCCTCTTGCGTGACGTCATAAACCACACACACCACATTAGCCTAAAAGGAAGATGAATCTCGTAAGTTAAGCCTGGTGTAAACAATGTGCTGCGATAAATCGAAGACTGAGCATCGCTCACCTTTATTATCTCGTTGCGCAGCACCTCCTCCGTCTGCTCGCTCTCTGTGCACAAAATGACACGTAACTACTTCATTCTTCCACTCTGTACTGCTCAAAACACACTGCTAACTGGTAATAACACACACGCTTACCGGAGTAGTCCACTATATGCGTCGGCACTTTCTCGGGTGTGACGTCGGCAGGGATGGTGATCTCCTCCGCCCGGAGAGGAACCTAACCAGATACACCGAGATTCAGTGTCAAGACCGAGCCAGAAATCATTCTCATGATTAGTAGTGGACCTGTCAATCAATATCATCCATCCACGGACTGAGGATACGAAACTTAAGAATGTTTTCAGTGCTTAGATTTTGTCAAGTAACTACAGAGACAGGGTCAGGGGTCACTGCTCACCTGTTCAGGGAACTCCTCTCCTACCAGGGTCATGATGAGGGACGTCTTCCCCACTTTGGCTGGAGGGAACAAAGACAAACAAAGTGAACGAGTGATCGCTTTGAGAGTGGGTCAAAAATTATCTGCACTCTGGCTGTAGAATTCATTTTAATTAACTTGTAGAAAACAAAAGACAAATACATATTTTTCTTTCGACATAACCTCCTTGTTTTTCGATACACTTTGTCCATCAGTCAACAAGCGTTTGTGTTCTGAACTGCGAGCCACAAATGGACCGCTTTATTAATTTCTTCATCAGAAGTGAATCTTTGTTCTCGTACGGCCGATTTCAGGGCGCCAGACAGATGAAAGTCTGACGGAGTGAGTGAGATCAGGACTATAGGGAGGACGCTTTAACACCTCAAAATGAAGTCGACAGCATGGGCAGAAGTTTGCGAACGTGCATTGTCACGTGAGATCACGACGCCTTTGAATAGCGGTCTTCTGCATTTAATCCGAAGTTTAGTCTTTATTCTCCAATAAGCGTCTCACTGTAACGAGCACTGTTGATTGTCGAACCCTTTCCCGATGATGTTCCAATACTTCTGGCCCTCGAGAATCCCTGAAAATTTAAGCGTTGCTGGATTTTCCAGGTGACGGTTGACTTTTTAACTTGAGGATACCCTGCCGTTTACTCTCAGGCTCGTAGTGATGAATCCGTGTACTGATTCTCTTTAAGAAACTTTCACCTTCTTTAGAGTTGCTTTAAATTTTCTTTGCCGATATCCAAACATTTCTGTTTATGCTCTTTCGATAGCTGCTTTGGCACCCTCAAACAACAACAACAAATAAAATAGGAATAACTGCACGCTGCTCTTCTTTCGTGCAAATCACAAGTACGGCCATGTTTGTTCGCACCGCAGATACAAATGAACTAATGTAACATGTTCACACCTGCACAGCAGCGACTGGGGAGACGGTGTGCTTGGACAGAAAGCACTGATAAGACAGTATCAAATGTTCAGCAACACAGCTGTGCCTTGATTTTTAACCATTTAAGTAACTCTGCTTAATTTTGAGTTACTTAATGAGCTCTTGTGGTGAATCAAGAATTCTTGAGCAAACATTTCAGAACACATTAACACCCTGTAGGGAGTGTTTTCTGTCAACACTGCCAAGGTAAACGCCTCAGGTGGGCAGCAACCCAAACCTCTTTCTAGTTCCCTAAGTAGTACACTAAACGTGCTGAGAACTAACGGCGGCTGTACACTAGATTAAACACTAGTTGGCACAAAGCGCGCGGATTGGGAGACGGCCAACAGTTCGCGCAGGAATCCTTGAGAACAGTACAGTACAGTTTAACGGTTAGCATCTTAGCCTTGAGCTGAGGCGAAAAAAAAGAAAAGAAAAAGGAGGGAAGATAGATAGATAAATAAATAAATACATAGATGAATAAATGAAAGATACAATAAAAGCAGGTGTATTGTTTTGACACATTTATGACAGACTTAGCCTGCTAGCTAGTTAGAGGTTAACCTAAAATAAACCTTCCTGCAAATTATTTGTCACGCAAAATGTAATTAAATAAATGATTAAAATAAAATGAAGATTTTACCCCCAAAGGAAACAAACAACGACAAATCTAACTCTTCATCCACGCCCAAATCTAAAATATTTGAATTTGAAGTGCGCTATGTAGGGCGCTAGAAGCCTACAGGATTTCTAGTGCACTTAAATAGGACACAGGGAAGTATTTGGGACCGAGCCAATAAGTTGAATTCATGCTCGCGCATTTTAACGGCTGATAAAATGAACGCGAGGAAACTGAAACTCATACCGATTCCCATAATATACTATCCTCCATACTTACATCTAATCATGTTAAATATATACCTATTATACATATAAAAAATATATCTAAGTAGCTAGATAGCTAAAAAGTCAAGGTGTTAACGCCCCAGGTTAGCGAATAACACTACTTACGTTCCCCTAACAGCAGAATCCGCACGTCGCGTTTCATTTTTATTCATTTGTTTATTTATGTATTCCTTGTAAATAGATTAAACATTGATTATGTGTTTAAATTGCACGTCGGCTTCCTGTCTGACCCATTTCCATCCCGTCCAAGGAGACACACACAGAGCTGCACATACAACGAGAAACTGCATCTCCACTTCCGGTTCCGGTTGAAACACAGCGCCAACTTCCGGTCTCCGAGATGTATCGCTCATTCAACCAGATGATTTATACTGGTGTATGCTGTACTTTACATAGTGTTTTATATCATAGATGAAATAATTTTTTTATTTAAAAATCGTCTTAAACATTACTAAATGGGTCATTCAACAGAATAAGTTGGAATTTGGGTGATAAAAATCTCCCAAAATGTATTTTTCTTTCAAACCTAGAACGTCTTTAACAGCAATAATTAACTTTTTTTAGCTTCACAAATCCTCAAAAAGTAAAGCTTAATGCAGTTTTATTATTATTATTTTTTCATACATTTAATAACTGGTGTTACTTCTCTTCCTGGTAACACCAATGATGGTAACACTAATAACAATTTAGATTTTTTTATTTATTTTTTAACTATTTACAAATTTGTTTGCTTGCATGTATAAGACCACATGGTTTTCAATTATGTCAAAATCAATTAATTATTAGAAGTAATCAGTTTTTATGTCCAATTTTAACAGTTGTAATTATAAAATGAGAAACATGACAGACTTAAAAGCTTCGCATTAAAATTGCAAAACATGACGACGTTTCTAAACAAATGAAGAGAGACGTCTGACAAGCCTTTTACATTTGTCCAGCGCTCTTCATCGAGTGACCTTTCAAACTATTTCGATTTCAAATTGTCGAATGTACAGTGGGGGAAATAAGTATTTGATCCCCTACAGATTTTCTAAGTTTGCCCACTTACAAAGAAATGAAGGGCC
>JAQMYI010000034.1:3951190-3962574 GCA_030014275.1 Clariallabes melas | reverse complement strand
GTTATCATTTCTATCTGTTATCACCCAGATGAGGATGGGTTCCCTGTTGAGTCTGGTTCCTCTCAAGGTTTCTTCCTCTTGCCATCTCAGGGAGTTTTTCCTTGCCACCGTCGCCCTCGGCTTGCTCATCAGGGATCAATCTCACAATCTCATTACTATCTAAACACATTTTTTTCTCACTAATACACACTTCCCTAAATTTTCTTTTCATTTTGTGAAGCTGCTTTGAGACAATGACCATTGTTAAAAGCGCTATATGAATAAAATTGAATTGAATTGAATCAAATTTGTCATTTCGTGTGTCTGTGAGTCAGAGAATAAGTCACTTAATCAGTTATGGAGACGGTGAGTCAGTCCCTTAGTCAATTACAGAGGCAGTGAATAAGTGAGTCAGGTATCAAGTCAGCGAGTCAGTGAATCAGCCACTTAATCAGCTATCGAATCGGTCATTTAGTCAATTATTTAACCAGTGAGTCATTAAACCATCGAGTCAGTCACTTAGACAGTGAATCAACCACTTATCGAGTCAGTGATTCAGGTGTCGATGAGTCAGTGAATAAGTCTCAGCTGTTCCACTTGTTCCAGTTTGTAAAGTGATGTTATTTCATTAACACTTAATGAATATTTAATTATATTTTATCATTTAATAGTCAAAAAAGATTAAGATAAACAAAATGTAAAAAATTTGTACCGGGTCAAGTGCAGACGTTTTGTAACAAGTCGTAAAGTGTTTGTAACAGTCTGGACGGACCGGCTTGTCCCCTTCTCCGTCCTCCTCCACTGTGATCTGGCTGAATGCAGCAGTAACTGATTTTGTAGCCCCGCCCCTTTCCGTGACTCGCAGGAACGAGGCTTGTCTAGGAGCAGGGGAACGGCCGAGGCCGGTTTGCACCTCTTCAGTGTGATCAGTGACTGACAGAAAAGATGAATCTGATCCAGAAAAAAGACAAGTGGCGCTATAATTACATGTAGAACATGACTCATAAACACAGCTGATGTGGAGGAGAGCAGCCCACTTACCCTCGTGCCTCTTCTTCTCTCTGGCGATCACGTCTAAAATGGGCGGAGGCGAGGAGGGAAGAGGCGCTGCCTTTCGAGGAATCCCGCTGAACAAACCTCCGTTAAACTCCAAATCATTGTATTTCACAGCTACTAAAGTAGAATGAGACACAGAGTCAGTTAGTGTGTGTGAATCTGGTGATTATGAATGAGTCAGGTGACTGAGTCATGTTAGTGTCAGTGAGCTGTATGAGGAGTCGAGTAAGTGAGTCACGTGAGTGTGAGTCAATCAGGTCAGTGTGACTGAGTCTGGAAATGTGTGAATGAGTCGGTTGTGTGGAAGCATTTTATTAAGTCAGTGATTGTGTCGTTTATTTAACTCCCTTGTCTTGTTCGTTACTCAGTAGGGAAGTGTTTAACAAATAACACATGGTAAAGCTCGCTCGTATAGGGAAACTAGATGTGCCTGGTCCGGGTTCGATTACTGGCCAGGTTCGATTACGTCCTCTGTGTGCATGGAGTTTGCATGTTCTCTCCATGTTTGGTGAGTTTCCTCCGGGTACACCGGTTTCCTCCCACAGTAGTGTGTGAATGAGTGTGTGTACATGTATGTGAGTGCGTCCTGCGATGGTTTGGCACCCTGCCTATTTATTGTCCTAGTCCTGGGATAGGATCCAGGCCCCCCCGCGACCCTACATACAGGATTAAGCAGTATAGACCGCTTGTGGTGAGTGATAAGGGCTTTTTCCATGTAAATTTCAAAGCACCATATCTTCTCTTCCCGTGGGCCGATTGTGATTAAACAAAGGCTATATGTTACCTCAAGCTCGGCCAAATACAACTGTGAAAGTCCCATTAAAATTAATTTAGCAGTTTTTACGTGATGCGTGCACAAACAAACAGAGAGGCAAAAATTCCGAAAACCATCTTGAGTGTTCTATTACATTTAGGCATTTTGCAGACGCCGTTATACAGACCGACTTACATTTTCATCTCATTATACATCTGAGCAGTTGAGGGTTTAGGGGCCTTGCTCAAGGGTCCAACAGGGACAATTTGGTGGTCGTGGGATTTGAACCTGGGACCTTCCAAACCGTAGTCCAATGTCTTAACCACTGATCTACCCCTGATCCTATTACTCATCTTATAATCAATAATGTAAAACCTGATGTTAATTATTTTTCTATGCTAGCATACTCAGTTATGTTTTACTCCTCTTATAACATAGTAATTTAACAAAGAGTCACCCATCAAATGTTTTTCTTTAATTCTTACTTGCATTGTAACAACTTTAAACAGCTATCCCGTCACTATCCTTGCTGAATATTTACCTGTTTTAGGAGGAGAGCTTCTCCGGTTTACCCCGGCTCTAGGAGGAGAGATGGCGCACACTGGTGATCTGAGACGGAGAAATAAAGGAGAGATAAATTGAGATGGAAAAAACAACAAGTAATACAAGAAAAATAACAAGATGATACTTTTTAATAGTGGAGGGAGCGTACCTGGAGGAAGGCACTACCTGTGGATAAGCCAGGAAGTCCCAGAAAAAAATGGCGTCGCCCACGGAAACCACGCTCATCTGGTCAGGAGTGAAGCTCACTTGTCTAATGGGCTCAGAGTGACCGATGAATAACTGTTACACACACACACACACACACACACACACACACACACACACACACACACAATCTCCATGTATTAAATACTTTCACCTCTTCTCAGGTTATACAATGATTATTATTGGCAACACACACACACACACACACAGCCACACACCTGTGACTTGATGTCAAGCTTCATGTTGTAGTCCCAGACCTTCACCGCGTTGTGTCCAGCAGTGAGCAGGTAGCGTCCGTCTTCACTGACAGACAAAGACGAGCACTGGTCCTTGTGCACTTCAGATACCTACACACACATACACATATACATGAATATTCTCTATGCCTGATAATGGCGTACTGACAGAGAAAAAAAATCAAAGAAAGAAATAAACAAGCACTGTGAAGCATCTCTTACCTCTCTCAGCAGCCTTCCTGTGTTACTGTCGAGCCACAGGATCTTATTGGCCGAAGTGGTGACGAGCAGGTGGGACAGGGAGGACGCCGAGAAACACACCTTTAACGCCGAATCCAGCGTCGCGCTCTCAACATCTAATACGCTCACATCCACCCGGAGTAACTGGAATACATAATATTATACATAACACTATATTAGTTACAACCCAAAAATTGGGATGTTTTTTTTTAAATTTGAATAAAATGGTAACTAAAAGACTTTCAAACCATGTGAGCCAATATTTTATTCCCAATAGAACACAGAAAACATAAATGTTTAAACTGAGAAATTTTACACTTTTATTCACAAAATGAGCTCATTTAAAATTTGGGACAGGGGCAACAAAGGGTTGAAAAAGCAAGGAATTTTGAAAAGATTCAGACAAGTTAATTGACACCAGGTGTGTAACATGATTAACTATAAAAAGAATGTCTTAGAGAGGGAAAGTCTCTCAAAAGTAAAGATGGGCAGAGGCTCTCTAATCTGGGAAAGAGTGTGTAAAAAGATTGTGGAATACGTTAAAAACAACGTTCCTCAACGTTAAACTGCAAAGGCTTTGTAAACCTCAAGAAGATCTACAGTGCATAACATCATCAAAAGATTCAAAGAAACTGGGAAAATCTCTGTGCGTAAGGGACAAGGCCAAAGACCTTTGCCGGGTCCTCAGACGACGCTGCATCACTCATCGGCGTGATTGTGTCAGTGACATCACTAAATGGGCCCAGGAATACTTCCGGAAACCACTGTCAATAATCACAATCCACCGTGCCATCTGCAGATGCCAACTAAAGCTCAATCATGCAAAAATGAAGCCATACGTGAACATGGTGAAAAAGACCTGTCGTGCACTGTGGGCAAAGGCTAATTTAAAATTGACTGTTTCAAAGTGGAAAAGTTTCCATGGTCAGACAAGTCCAAATTTCACATTCTTGTTGGAAATCATGGACACCGTGTCCTCCAGGCTAAAGAGGAGGGAGACCTTTCAGGGTATTATCAACGTTCAGTTCAAAAGCCAGCATCTTTGATAGTATGGGGTGCATAAGTGCTTATGGTATGGGCAGCTTGCATGCTTAGGAAGGCACTATGAATGCTGAAAGGTATATAAAGATTTTACAGCAACATATGCTCCAAGAAAGGCCTTGTGTATTTCAGCAGGACAATGCAAAACCCCATACTGAAGCTATAACAGCAGCATGGCTTTGTAGTAGAAGAGTCTGGGTGTGAATTGGCCTATAGAAAAAAAATTGCCGCTTCATTATAAGAACAATATGTCAAAGACAACCACAGACCCTTCAGCAACTGGAAGAGCAAGAATGGGACCAAGTTCCAACACCAAAACTCCAGAAACTCATAACCTCTATGACCAGAAGTCTTCAAACTGTTTTGAAAAGAAGAGGAGATGCTACACCATGGTAAACATCCCAACTTTTTTAAAACACGTAGCAGGCATCAAATTTGCATCAAGTAGCTCATATTGTGCATAAAATTGTAAAATTTCTCAGTTTAAACATTTGTTATGTTCTCTGTGTTCTATTGTGGCAATATTGGATCATGTGATTTGAAAGTCTTTTAGTTAACATTCATTGAAATGTTAAAAACTTTACATTTCCAGAATTCGGGTTGTAAAACAAAAGATGATAAACACTGCCTATGGTGGTTGGACTTGTAAAAAAGGTGCCCCTCAAGGGTAAATGCTAAGACCTCCTATTTTTTCAGTTTTGTAATTAATAGTTAGGCGTACCTTGTCAAGAGAACGTGCATCCGTGATGGTTACCGTGTATTCTGTGGGACCGACAAATGCTAGGCGTTTACTATCCGGACTCACAGCCAAAGCATCCGGGCCACGATCTGTACCTCGCACAATCATGTTACCTTGACAACAGGAAGGAGACAATGAATTTTACTTATATGTTCATGATCTCATCAAAGGAAATGGCATGCTGGGTGATGAGGACTAACCTAGCACGCGGAGGACGCCATATTCCGGTTGGGAAGCGTTATAGAGGGCGAGGTATCCCAGAGAGCCGGCGCTGTACAGATGTTCACCATCTGGAGAAAACACCAAACCAACCACCGCACCCCGGTGCTGTCTGAAACAATGTAAAACAATGAAAGTTTACTGAGCATGATTATCAAAAGATTCAGAAAATGACTGAGGAAAAAAAGATTCACAAGAAACAAAAGAATTTAGAAATAGATTCATTAAAAAAATCCTAGAAAGATACATAGGAAGATTCATGAGATTAAGACACAATATGATTCATAGGAAGATTTGGAATACTTATATGAAGATCCATCAGAAGAGCTAAATGAAGATTCATAAAAAGATTCATAGGAGAATTCAAAAGGTTCATAAGGAAGAAGTTTCACAAGATTTATAGAAAGTCAATATACTATAAAACAGAACTCATAAACGGATTCAGATGATTCAGAAAAAAATATTAATAATAAGATTTTAAAAAGTCAGAGGTGGGTGTACCTGTGTTCAGCTAGTAAGTTGGATGTAGCGATGTCAAACACTCTGACGGTCCCAGAGCTGGAACCACAAGCGAAGATGGCCATGCTGGGATGGAAGGCCACTGAGGTCGGGGCGTCATTATGATCATCGGATACGAAGTCGTACAGCTACACAGAGAAAGACGGGGAAAAAAAAAAAAAACTTTGTCACTTTCTTTAACTTGCATTGACTTTCCGGATCAGAGCTTCCTCACACATACTTCTGTGGGTCGCCCAAGTATATTTGGCCACCCTTTTTAAAAAAAGGAGAGAACGATGCAATCTGTGATCAATTAACTAGTAGCGGACAGTTGCCTCTTGCACTACCGCCCCTGTACCTGTTTACTCTGATACTGTCAGAGTGATGTACTGAGAGGAGGTAAACACAGCGGATACCAGCTGCCGTAGAAAGAATAAGAAGTGCGTACTGACGGTCACGCATGCAGAGAAACACAGGTTCACACAGTCAACTGGCTCTTCTTTAAAAAAAAAAAAAACACCCAGGAGGATTAAAACTGCTTATACGGACGTCCTGCCGGTGTGTTTCGACGGGGAGGCTCCAGTTATCACACTCTGCATTTGGGTTTTCTGTATTTTCTCGGCTGTAATTAAAACGCATAAATGGTACTGCTATTGGAATACGAGAATGACATCACAAAAATGTAAAACTTTTTCCTCACAAAATGCACTTATTATTTTTTTGTAAAAACACATGATCTCATGAATCTGTGCTATTTCTTTTTGCCTTTTATTTTTTACTGAGTCATGTTTGTATAGTTGGTTAAAATGAAATAAAATTCAGTTCACCATATTGCCTGGGTTGTACTGAAAAAAATAAATTGTGTCACACATTTATTATTACATAGTAATGCAAAATGGCTAAAATGCTCTGGTCTTTAAGGGCTAAGTGCTCTTACACACACTGCCATGTTTGTACACCAAACCGTGTTTAGTTCTTTAATTTTTTTCACTGCGTCTTACTCTGCACATACGTGTAGATAGAGTGAAGGGTTAGTAGGTTGGATTTTGGAAATGTGAAATCAATAGAAATATCAAATAAATCAAAATATTGTGTTAAAGCTCATGTGTGGTTGTTGTTTGTTGTATGTACATTAATAGACCACATTTGTGCTGCAGGTAAAGCCGGCCCGTTCCTCTAAGTATAGTTTCACGTACTGTCTACATAACGGAAGGGAGCGGACCTGCTGGGTGGAGTCCATGTCCCAGATACGGACAGTGCCGTCACAGGACGCCGTGGTGATCTGGCGCCGCGTCCCGTCCACGCTGAAGCCCAACACCGTGTCCGTGTGTGACCTCATCAGCGTGCGGTAACCGCGACTACTGACGTCCAGATAGCCGAGGTTTCCCGTTTTGGTGGCCGCCAGGACGCTCAGGCCGTCGGAAGATACGCGCACCAGACTGACTGGACCTTCATGTTCTACACACAAAACAAAACCTGAAATGTTAATTTTTGCGGAAGTTAAACGAATGTCTAAGTAAGAGACCTTGTACTGACCCGCCTCCAGGAAGACGGAGGAGAAGTCGAGAGGCCAGAGACGCAGGAAGCCGTCCTCTGAGCCTGTCGCACAGAACGCGCTGCACACACTGATACTGTTTACTGCAATACCCGGCCCTAGAACACACAACCACACACACACACACACACACACACACACACACACACATTTCTTTCATTGACATTATGTAGAAATTTCATACCATACCGTACTGTATAACTCATTGAACCTGCACCTGTACCGAAGGTCTGCTTCTCTCTGCTGTGGGTGTGGCTTTGCTGAGAAGGGAGGAGCCTCCTGACGTTCTGAATCGTCACTGAGTTGTAGTCAATTTCCAGGATGTGGCCACTTTTACTGCTGACAAACCTGTGAAACGAACACACACTAATCACCACACGCTCGTTCCAATAAAAACAGTGTTGATGCCTGTGTGATCGTACGTCCTTACAGGGTGCGCTCGTCTGGAGTGTGTGCCTGCTCGAACGCAAGGTCGGTAAACTCCAGGCTGTGGTACTGTCCCAGGTTAACGGGGCACGAGCGTAGAGTGCGGCCGCGTACGCGCCACAAGCGCACGTTACCCGCGCCGCAGGACACCATGCTACAGTAAACAACACAAAACGTTCAAACGTGAACAGCTCTCTAGACACTTTCTCACAGAGTGTGTTTATCTAGAGTGGTTTGTGTGTGTGTGTGCTGAAGAAAGAATGTTTGTACCGCGTGTCATCGAAGAAGGTGATCTTCATGGTCTGGACGTCGACGTCTGTGTGAGCTTTAGCCAGAACCGAGACGACTCCTCCTTTGAGAACTCGCTGTGTGTTCCATACCACAACTGTCTACAAGCACACACGCACGAAAACACTCACAAAAACTCAACTGTAAAGAAAACAGCGTTTTTTAGTTTGATGTTAAGTGGAACTTACAGTTTTGTTATGGCCGTCTTTGCCCACTCCGCACAGAACCTCACCGCAACAGGACAAACTAGACACAACAACACGACATGTTCCTGTAAGCGCAAGACAAACAAGATTGTCTAGTGTGAGTTTGTGTGTGTGTGTCTGAGTACCTGAGCGAGTACAGAGAGTGTGTCTGCGGTTTGATAACGGTCAGCGCGTCTCCCTTGTCGTAGCTCCAGAGCCGGACCAGGCTGTGGGTTCCTGTCTGAGCCGACGCCAAGAGAGACGAGCTGGAGTTCAGAGCCAGAGCCGTCACCTGAGACACACAGTGTAAGAATTAACCACTCTCACACACATCTGTCTCACACGCAAACACATTTTACACTGTACGTGTGTGTGTACATGCGTTTGTACAGGAGTTGTTACACACTTTATCGGTGTGGCCGATGAAAAAGCGCTGATGACCAGATGAGACCTTCATGCTGACGATGATGGCGTGACACGGATACACGACCTCTTCTCCGTCACAAGCCCAGGCGGCCTGAGAGAGAGAGAGAGAGAGAGAGAGAGAAAGGGGCAGAAATGAATACAACGAGTACAAATGTACAAAGTAATAATCACTGGCGAACTATTTATAATGAAACAAATATTACTGGTAATATAAACATCCGAAAAGTTCAGTCTAGTGCTCGCCCTATCATCTGGATATCGCTAGGTCGATTCCCGGGTGATGCTATAGCGTCTCCCGCAGTTGGAGACTTAGAGAGAGTTGATTGGCCGAGCTCTCTCAGTGTGGTGGGATGGGAGGCAAAACTTAGCGCTCTCACGTCAATAACTGAAAGGCAGTAGCCTTAATGTGGGAGCAGCTTAGTGACAAGTGGGAGTTGGATTCGACTAAATTAGGGAGAAAATCAGGCAAAAAAAAAAAAAAAGACTGTCTGTCTGACTTACACATCTCACTGTTGCTCCACCAAAGCCAATGATTCTCCTCAGCTTCAGTATAGGGTCAGGGTGCAGCCTCTGCTAACACACACACACTTATTTTTACTTCAACATCAAAATCAACCGTATATCTCATCCAACATTGATACTCCATCGTTTATATACATTTAATGAAAAACAATCTTTGCAAATCTTGTATTTAATTTAAGTGATGCATCTCACACTCTGCTGCTTGGCTGCTTTGGTTGAAGGCAGAGAGAGAGGACGAGGAACGGCTGCGTTGATCACCTAAACACAAAACACACTCACTTTTCCTTTATTGTACTTTCAGTCCAAAAACAAAGGTAACCACAAACATACACAGATTTATGAGGTCTATGAGGTCACTCACTGCCACTTCGTCGCTGTCTGACGAACGGGCGCTGATTTCGTCGTCCTTGTAGTGGGCGTACACGTGCACGCTGTCTCCTTCATCACACACGACCCTGCCGCCCTCCTCCTCCTCCTCCTCTTCTTCGATCCATGACCTATGACCTGTGAGTCTGGGGTTGCCTATGGTCCCGGAGGACGCTGTGGACAGCTCGGGCAGGCTGGAGGTGTGCAACAGTGTGCACTGCGTAGCGCTCTACATAAATACACACAACAAGAAGACACAGACAGCTTCGGTTTTTGCTAGTTTTTCGAATCACATGACATGACATGATATAATTAGCTTCTGAGAGCCGGTGAAATATCAACAGGAAGTGAAGTCAAGACTGACGGGCTTGGGTGTGGTGATGTGTTGGGCGAGGGAGACGCGGTTCTGCACTGGGCTGCCAACGCCCACGCTGCAGCTCTCTTGTCTTTTGTCTTCGAGGGGTTCTACAGAGAGAGAGAGAGAGAGAGAGAGAGAGAGAGAAAGTGAGAGAAACTAAGGTTATAACAGAATACCATACCATAAATACTAATAATATATAGTGTATTATATATATATACTGTACACATCAGAAGTACGTGTGCACATTTAACTCACGTGGTGTTGAGGCTTCAATGTTTTGTCCTTTCTGTATGGAGTCAAATGGTGTCTCCGCACCATCAGATGGAAATCTAGACAACATTTATAAAGGAATATCCACTTTTCTGTCTGTGTATTTTTCCCCCCAACATGACATCTTAAAATAAAGAAAGGCTGGTGAGGTAATAACTGCTATATAACGAAGGGACACGAAGGAAGCTGTTCCCTCACATGAAGCGTGTGCGGGACAAAAACTAATGATCACTCACGCTTCTCGAGGTCTTATTGCAGAGCAGAAGGGTGTGCGCGTACCTGATGTAGTCGTACAGCTGGTGCCAGCTGCCGCCTTTCGGCACAGGAAAGCACATGTCTCTGGGCATAGGGGACGTGCCCTCGGGCAGCACCATGCCCATCTGGCGAACCTCGGAAAATGACAGACCTACATCCACATGGCATGAGAGCATGAGAGTGAAACATTAGGACAAAACTCCATGTAATGTATAGTATTGCGTATTGGTTTTAACAGGAATATGAACAATGTACCAGGGTCCAGAAGCAGGTCGCTGGTGACCATATTTTTGACGTCCATGTTGGCGCACAGTTTGACGCTCTTTAAGTGGCTGTACGTTCTGTTCACGTAAACTGAAAGCACGTAATGCAGGTCCATCATCAGGCACGTCCAGCGCACATCTACTGGGGCTGGACCGACCAGACCTTAAACAAAGACAGCTATGTGAGCTATTGGTGTACTATCAGGAGTTATTATCTTCAGGAGACATATGTGGCAAGGACCCCGCTGGGAGTACATACCGAACAAGAGCCTAAAATGTATAACAAGTGACTTTAAAATTTAAAAAGGGGGAAGTTTTTTGCCTTACAATCAGCCTGTAACATTTTTGGCGAGCCAGCCAGGAGTGAGTCAGCCCTTTGCTCTGATGTTTCGTTAGGCTTTGTTATGAAACCCATTTAGTTCGTTTTCTGGGTAGTTAAACACCTAGTGTATATATGTATATATAAATGCAAACAGTGGAACCTCGGATTGCGGGTAACCCGGTTTGCGTTTTTTTAATTCTGTGTTTGTATGTGTGCATGTCTGTAACCTTCCCCAGATTTGTGCCTCGAGACAATCTTGTCTCGGAGGTCTACAGACAATTCCTTTGACTTCATGTTTGGTTTGTGCTCTTACATGAACTGTCAACTGTGGGACCTTTTTTAAAGACAGGTGTGTGCCATTCCAAATCATGTCCAATCAACTGAATTTACCACACATGGACTCCAATTAAGCTGCAGAAACATCTCGAGGATGATCAGAGGAAACAGGATGATGCTCCTGAGCTCAATTTTGAGCTTCATGGTAAAGTCTGTGAATACTTATGTACATGTGCTTTCTCAATGTTGTTATTTTTAATACATTTGCAAAAATCTCAAGTAAACTTTTTTCATGTTGT
Source organism: Clariallabes melas (assembly GCA_030014275.1). Classification (NCBI taxonomy): domain Eukaryota; kingdom Metazoa; phylum Chordata; class Actinopteri; order Siluriformes; family Clariidae; genus Clariallabes; species Clariallabes melas. The sequence goes on along the minus strand of JAQMYI010000034.1, from coordinate 3,951,230 downwards.
CATTATGGGGTGTTGTGTGTAGAATTCTGAGGAAAAAAAT
>JAQMYI010000034.1:3905629-3929093 GCA_030014275.1 Clariallabes melas | reverse complement strand
CGAGCCTGGCCGGGAATCGAACCCGGACCCTGGAGGTGCAAGGCGACAGTGCTAACCACTACACCACCGTGCCGCCACATTTTAATATGTTAAATGTTAATAATAACAACAAAAGAACATGACTGTGTGAGTGTGTGTGTGTGTTGGGTGTTACCCTCCATCTTCTTGTGATTTCCTGGTTTTGGTGTGGATTTGAGAACCATGTAGCAGTCGTCCTGCCAAGGAATTTGTGAGCTCCTCTCCATTCCAATGTTTATGCTGTACGTGTCCATGCGACTGTATGTTTATTAGATGTTAAATGCTGATTTTGGTATCAGCATTTTGATCCATGCCTCTGTTTCGAAAAAAAAAGTTAATCAGGAGTTGAAAATGTCTCTTAGTAGACAAACAGTGCATTATATGTTAGAGTCATAGAAAGATGAATAAAATTTCACATTGAAATTAAATCGGTGTGAATTTGGGAAATGCTAAACTCTAACCTAATACCTTTTAGTAATACCTAACCTACAGTAATACCTAATTATTTATCTTAACTATAATGCTATGATAAACTACAAGCTACAAATAACAAATAATAGGAGTGTAAATTGTTTTCCCCCCCCTTTTGTAAGGTAAGTTATTTCACATTTTAGAAATAAGCCTTTTTTTGGAAGTAGACCTTGAGGTTGGTCACTCTCAAGAATTCAACTTTAAACGTTTAAATGTCTCAGTTGATTATTCATTTTATTATTAAAATCTAAGTAATCAAAATAGTGTGCCTGATAAGAACACAAGTGTCTGGAGTGTAAATAAGTGAACTGCTCCTTCATTCCTTTACACTCACTGAGACAGTCTGTTCTTGTTACAGGTTTTATTTTGCATAGAGGAAAAAAAAAATCTGCTTTATTGCTGTGCACTCTCTCTGTCTGTGGCTTATTGTGCTTCTACAGGCATTGGCCGCTCCAGAATGATAGCATACACATGCAGAGCATCGCAGCAGGGGAGAGACGTATTCAACGTTCAAGCCCGAGACAGACGCTGCCGCATAAACCTCACAAGCCACATGCGTCAGCAAACACTAAGTTACTAAGGTGACAGCACGACATTTCTTTAATACACGTCCACACTCATGCAGAGAAAGTCATTATCAATATAGCGATCAGCAACTGGCGTTATAAGCATGACCCCATGACTACTGTCTGACCCGAGGCCACAGTACTGAGCAGATAAAAATACCCTGCTGATACTTTTGGTCATCAAAGTAATTTGGTCAGTAGAATAGTCATCTTTTCCAGTCGATGCTGCAATAAAAACATGGTGTCTAGACATCCTATCAATATTGGCAGAGTTGAACAGAATCGACCGTTTGGTTGTTAAATAGTAATATATGGATAATGGAGTAAAAAATCTAGCAATTATTTAAAGAATTGATTTATTTACCACTATATTATCATATTATGGAAAAGAATATTTGAGTTTATCTTTCCTTTGCATTATTCTTTTCTAAGTATATTTCATTTAATAATTAAATATTTCTTGTTGATTTAAAATAAACAAATTGCTGTTTTCTTCAGCATTTTTCAGCATTATTACAAAAAATAAAAAGGTTTCACACAATTTCATGACCTTCATTTATAGTAGTGCATGTTGCTGGTACATGATATAAAAATAATTGAATGAACTGAATCAAGTGCTATTTAATAACCCTCAGGTAATGAATGTGAAAGCCATGTTCTTAAATTTCATTATTGAATAATGTGATATATTGCTTTTCACACAGGAATATATTGGCAATATACTGGAACAATCAAAGCCATCGTCTCATTCACATAATGAATGCCATTGCATAAGGCTTTTTTATTGCTTAAATTTAAACTATTTCTTTCTTTTATTCTTACACCATTTTGCACTTTTACACTAAAAATCAATCAATCTGCTTTTTTAAAACCTTTAAACTTACAGTTCACTGTTGCCCCTTTTATACTGAGCCTCATGTACTGCTGTTTTCCCCCACATTTTTATAATGTCCATCTAATAATGTAATCTTTTTCCTGAATCTATTTCTAGGTTTCTTGTGTATTGGCTAGTTTTAGATTCAAGTGAAATGTGACCATAAATGTCACTTCATTATCAGGTGTCAGATGGTCCAGGGCTCACAGCTGTGCTTGTACTTTCCCTCTTGTCTGCGAGTGACTTACAGGTTGGTGCATCTGACCCCCTGCGGTTTCTAAATGGAAAGTTTACTTCTAAGGTACTAAGTAGTTCCAAAATAGTCGGGAGATACATTTTGAACCAAACAATTCGATTGAAAAAATACACATGCAGTCACCGTCTAAAAGTATTGGAACACCAAGGCCAATTCTTTTCTTTTTGCTATAAACTATAGATATTTGGGTTTATGATCAAAAGGGTGAATATGGGATCAGAATGTGTACTTTTCTTTTCCCGATATGTAGATCTTGATTTCCTAAAAACTTAGAACGTTTTCAGCCATTCATTTTTAGGTGATCAAAAATACTGGAACATGTGATTGGCATGTTTTTCTTGTTGCCCAGATGTGCATTTTGTAGCTGTTTAAACATTCAATAACCCTGAATGCATTTGTTATTAAAATGGTAAACCCACTTTAGGACCAGAGAGCTGTCTATGGGAGAAACGATTCATTTTGAAGCTGAGAATAGAGGAGAATTTATCAGAACCTTTGCACTAGTATTGAACGTAGCCAATGCAACAGTTTGCTGGGAGGAAAAAAAAACTAAGCCCTAAGTCCCCCAGACATGGAAGACGTGGACCAAGGAATCCCCAGCAGCTGATGACAGAAACACTGTAAGAGCAACACCCAAAGAAACACCCAACAACCTCAGCAGGGGTTGTCACTATTCACCATTAGAATGCAGTAAATAGCAGTAATATAGAGGTCATACCACAAGATGAAAACAATTCATCAGCAATGAGAGTCAGAAAGCCAGATTGGAATTTGTGTAATAACAAGTCATGAGCTACAAAAGTTGTGGAACTAATGTTAACCTCTACCAGAATGATGGAAAAGCCAAAGTGCGCAAGCAAGGATCTGTCATGATCCAAAACATACAATCTCATCAGTTAAGCCTGGTAGAGGTAGAGACTTGCATGGCTGCTTCCACTCATGATGGTAGAAATAGAATGGATTCAGACGTCTGCAGAAACATTTTGTCTGGAACTTTAAGTCTAGTTGGGAGGAACTTCATCATGCAGTAAAACATTAACCCAAAACACACTGCCGACACAAGAAAGAACTTTATCAGGGAATAAAAGTCAAATGTTTTGGCCAAATTGGACACTGTACAGTATATTAACCCAATTTGAGCACCATTCACCTCTGAAGAGGAGACAGAAAAGAGAAGCCTCAAAGGAAAACAAACCACTGAAGGAATCATAGCAAAGAAGAATGCTACAGTTCAGTGATCTCAATAACCAGCAAAAGATATGCAAAACAATCTGAAGTGGTATTTACTGTAATACCACCTGTTCCAAAACTTTTGGTCAGTTAAACAGCGTGTGTTATTCCAGCAATGCTGATTAACACATCGAAATCTGAACATTGGGTAATGTACGCTGAAATTTTAAATCTGTTGTCATAGTCATCTTTTGGTCTTCCCTTATTGCGGTCAGTTATGACTATTTGGTTAGTGACATGAAACAACAACGGTGAAACGTGTGCCAAGAAACACCTGCCTTATTTTCTTCTTCACATTAATATTCAAACTTTATACTGTATTTGGCAAGTTTAGGTCAGGCCTTTTTTTTTCCTGAATGAAATTCAAGACTTAGAAGTAACTAACTAGCTATCCTGTGGCTATGGTGGAAGTCTCTTTCTGTAATTTTGCTGAAATATAATAAATTATAAAGTTTGTAGCTAAATTTCTGTTACATAGCTAGCTGGTGTTATGCTAGCCATCTTTTTGTTTGTGTTGTATCACATAGCTGTTTGTACCACATATCTCGATTCTCATTTCTAGTTTTTTTGTTTTCATAGTTCAATCAACAGTTACAAATATTTCCTCATAAAATTTATGTTTAGTTTAAATGGAATAGAAAATCTGTTTAAAACATATAGCAGAACGTTCCACAACATGAGATGTAATTATTAATGAACAATGGAAAACGTTTTTGATTATTTATGATTTTGTTAATGTAACTAATGTAAAAGAGCTGGTGTTAACAAGAAAAACGTTAGGCGGATAATAGTAACACTTTTTTTTGCAACATTTATTGTTTTTCTATGACTGCAGGCCGAGCATGTGTTGTTTCTTATTTCAGAAATTTCAAATGATTTTAACACTCATTTGTGTTAATATTCTTGTCTTCGGTTGCTGTACTGAGTCTGGGTCGCTTGAACTAGCAGAAGATGCTACGTTAGGTTCTTGATAGTAAGGAACCAAAAAAAACAACTAAAATCCCAGCTGTGGCTTGTTTGAATCCGTAAAACCAACTCTCTGTCTCTCTTACTCAAGTCTGAGAACCGCAGCTTTGCATAATTTATGTTAGTGCTGAAAATCTTTTTTTTTTTTTTCATAGGTTATTTGATCACAAATTATATGAAACAATTTTCTTCTCTTTTTTTGTCCTCCCCTCTGTTTGCCCATAATGTGCAGCTGGAAAGGGGATAATGGTGAAATCATGTGCTCCGAAAAAAGCCTACTAATGAATGAACACTGGTGTATAAGAACTACTGGCTGCTAGTAGAATATAAGCTAATTCTTGTAAATCTTAATGCCTGGTGTGTTTACAGAGCTAACAATGTTTCTTTAAATGCTCTAATTTGCTATTGAATGTAATTGTACTGTAATAGGCACTGTAGTCCAAAAAATGTGGAAACTTAAAGAACCCTGCTTATTGAAGGAACAAAGGCAAAGTGGTCACAACATCATGACCCATCAGTTCCCTCTATATACTATATGAACACATATACACACATTATTTAAAAAAAAAAAAAGGCAGTGTACCCCTCACCTTGTACCCTTGTGTATATCCACTCTTTCCTCCTACTATCCACTATCATTTTTTTGTTGTTGTTTTAGTGCTCGTACTGCATTCCTGAGTGCACATGCACAACACCCGTCTCTTCTGCCTCTTTTCGTTTTTTTCTTCCTGTCACACCTCGCCGTCTTCCTGTCACAGATAGAACTTACTCAGGCAGCAGCATCTCTGTATCTCTCTCACACAATTCGACTTACGTAACTAGTTCTCTGCCTTTACCAGCATCAACTTCCTTTATGCAGGACCCCACACACATGCTGTATACACACACTTGTCTACTTTTATATGCAAGCACACATATGTACGAGGATTAACACATGGCTTACACGTGCTTACGAAAACTTAAAAACTGCATGCAGAGTTTTGAATAAATTGGCCATGCTTGACAGATGGAGTGCAACAACGCATGAGAGCGTCTGTCACATAGCAGGAAGTGCTTCTGACAGAACAGGAAAAGAGAGGGTCAGAGAAACCCCGTCTGAGGATGTTTTTTTTTGAACATCCTGTATTTACTATTTGAGAAATTTTGAGTAAAAATAGGTGCAAGCAACCTGAAAAAAAAGACTAAACACGGATATGGATGATTCAACTCAGCATGCTGGCCAGTTTCATGACGTACACCGGAGCTGGCAGACAAGTGGCATATGGAGTCTTATAGAGCATGCAGAACAGGAACTTTGAGGTCATGTTCAGATCAAATATCAGAATGAACGATCTCTGATTTTCTTAACCCGCTGGTTTGAGTACAGTCGTGTTCAAAAGTTAGTACCCCTCTTTTAATTCTGTGTTTTTGTGGTAAAACATAATAAAAATCATTTGATCGTAGTAGGGGTCAGTATTAGCCAAATGCAACCCGAGGCAATCAACATTATTTAACTTTTTTTCGCCATGCCATTATTTAATTAACAAAAATTGAACCAAAAAGAGGAAAAATATGTGCAAGCAATACTGCTTCCACAGGATTTAAGAGGATAAGTTGCAGCCAGGTTCTCCTAATCATCATCCCTTAATTGACCATCAGCAGGTTTCTAGTCCCCTATAAAAGTAGAAGTTTTTGCAATTTGCTGGTCGGGGGCATTCAGGAGTGCACAATGCCAAGAGGGAAAGGCATAAGCAATGGTTTTAGAAAAGCAATTATTGCGGCACATCAATCTTGAAAGGGTTATTAAACCATTTTCAAACAATTTGAAGTTTAACATTCTGAAGTGAAAGATTATTCACAAGTGAAAAGCCTTCAAGACGTGGAAAAAAAACGTGGAAGCTGTTGATGGAAGAGGTTCTCAAAACCGCATTTGAACAGAGCACAAGGCTTCTGGAACAATGTCTTATGGACAGATGAGAACAAAGTGGAGTTGTTTGGCTTTAATGCCCAGCGCCATGTTTGGAAAAAAATGAACAGCATTTCAGCAGATACTCCTCATACTCATTGTCAAGCACGGTGGTGGAGGGGTGATGATGTTTTGCTTATTTTTGCAGCTCAGAACCTAGCACAGTACCAGAGTATTCTAGAGACAATTGTGAGGCCATCTGTCCGACAGCTAAAGTTTGGTCGAAACTGGGTCATAGAACAGGACAATGATCCAAAGCACACCAGTAAATCTATATCAGAATGGCTGAAAAATAAAAGAATCAAGGTTTTGGAATGGCCCAGTCAAAATCCAGACCTCAACCCAACTGAAATGCTGTGGTGGAGCTGTCCATAAGTGACGGCCCAAAAACCTCAAAGCACTGAAGCAAATTGTAAAAGGTGGTTATTTGAGTTACTGTAGTTGTCCTGATCCTAAAATGGATCAGTTTCTGTTTAACGTTGAGCCTGAAGTGAATACAGTGCTACAGTTGACTTTAATTCAATGTGGTATACATTTCTTGCATGGCAAAAGTAAAAAAAAAACTAACCAGGATTGATAAAATGATGAAAAAGAGGAGAGTGTTTGTGTTTGAATTTGGATTGTATTTATCACTCAACACATACCTTTAATTTTTTTAAGAATGTAAGTACAAAAGCATAGAAATAAAAATCAAGAAAAACATCAGTGAGAATGAATTTAGGTTCAGTAAATCAAACATTTACAAACTAGCTTTTACTTCACATGACTTTCCTCCCAGGATGAACTGCTGAAATTTGATGAAACAGCAACTAAATATATTTATATACAAATGTCTACATTTAATACGACTATATTTCCAAAAAATCCCTTTCCATACTGTAAAATGGCGTTTGCATCAACAATAAAAAAACATTTTTTTTTAAAGTGTCATGAGAAGTGAGCAGTTGAGAGTTGTTTAATGAGGAAATGGTAATAAAACTAATAAAAAAAATACTCTGCATTATTTAAGTGAATACTTTTTGATAACTCTGGTGTAAAAAAAATGCAAATTCAGGAACATTAAGAGAACTATCACCATATATTTTCTAAATTAAAGGCGAACACCCTTTAGTAGTGGTTTCCCAAAATGATAAAAACACTTTGGGGTCTATGCTGTCATAGAAAAATAATCAACAACAGAAGTGGAGGTAATGTTACCAACCCAAAAGTTGATTATTTTTAAACAACTGTGCATCCTGAAGTGTTTTCTTCCTAAATGTACCAACAAATACAATTTATTCATATTTAACATTACATGTATTATGTGGAAACCATGAACACCTTCCACGTATGTACCTTGCATGTAACATCAGAGATTGTCTTTTTTTTTTTAAGGTAAGCACGACTAAAAATTATAACAGATCTATAAAAAACTTTTTTTTACACATAACTGACTGAACCTTTAATATCCTGACCAACTTCAGTTCCCAGATTTAAAGGAACAATAAACAGAATATTCTATTAAAGAGCATAGAAACTTGTTTTTTTATGTAAACTACGAAATATCTATTGTACCTTTATGTAATCTCCATTAAAAAAAAAAAAGAAAAAAAGAATTACACATCATAAAAATAGACTTCCTTTAAAATCCACAGACAACATACAGTACAGCACACGCCCCCATACACACAAATGCTAAAGATCCACGGGTGAGTCATGTTCATTCAGCTCCATTGAATAGTAGTCTTGAGGCCGTCTGTAGGAACACACACACACGATCATTCTGTATATCATATCAAAACAACTCGCACCTCTTTTGAAATGAACATCTTACGAATGCTTACTTTTTCTTGTACAGGTAGATGAAGATGGCTCCTCCCAGTGCACATAGCAGCACCGCCATTAACACCAGGCCCACCTGCAGCCCCAGCGCAGACTCTGATTGGGTAATCAAGCTGTCAATCACTCAGCTCTAACAATGGCGCACTTCATTGCATAACATCCTGTTACTACAAGTACTGTATACAGTATATGCTGTGTGTTTAAATGGCAAAAAATATATATTTTAAATGAACTGTTAAAGAGGTGTACCAAAAAAACATACTGATTAAAATTTTTCATTGAAGTACACTTTTTTTTTTTAAACATTTTTTTGTAATTTATTTCAAAATGTTATTAGGTCACAAGATTAATTAATGTATTACTTTTCAGGAAGAAAACACTGGAGGCTGAAGAAAATCAACAGTTTTAACCTTGTAGTTACTGAGGTGAAGGTAAAGATGAGTTTTATTATTTAGAAAGTTTTTATTATATACTGTATAATTAGAAAGTTCTTATTGTACAGTATATAACTAATTTGTTGCAAGCAGTTTGTCTCAAAGAGTCAAAACAACAACTAACGGGTGTGTATAAATTTGTGCTAGTACAGTAGAATTAGATTCAGTTCTATTTTGTGGGAAATTTCAGGTTTTAACAAACAGGTGGTGGCCACACCCTATGATGGATTTTGCTAATTTTCTAACTGTTTGGTAGTAAAACTATGAGAAAGAAAAGCCCTGAATTTTATAAGTAAATCTTCATTCGTTATAAAACAGCAGCGATTTTAAGATTTAGCCCTATGTATTATTAGGGCTATGTACTTCCCATGTATGGTCTTGTATGTTTTAGCATATTATTTTAGATTGATGCATAACATTCACAATTTTCACTTATTTGTAAGATATAATAAAGCTTAAAATCATCTAAAATTTGCAGCATGATACACATTGGTAATGATTAATGAAGTAGAGTTTCTGGGAGTCAAACACATTATTAAAAGGTAAAGCAAATTTTATTTGAATTCTACACAAACGATCACAATCTTTATCTTCATTGCATGTATACTTTGTAAGTTGTTAAACTGTTGAAAAAAAAAGGGAGTCTCATGTTACCATGTATGTTTGGGCCAAATTTTGAAATTACTGCCACTTCAAGACAAATGAAAGTTAATTTTAAAAAATGCCTCAACAAATAACAACAAAATCAGCAAAATCTGAAGACGACTGGTGGAAAGGTCCTTTGCCACTTGCCATAAAAATAAATTAATTAATTAATTAAAAAAGCTCATGGTTTTCATCCAGAATTCAGTATTCAGCAAAATCTGGTTTTGCCACACCACCACTACCCACGTATTGTGTATTCTTTATTTTAAAGAGAGGGACTGAAAGTTGTATAGCTGTTTCTGTTTCTTTTGTAGTATTATTTGTTAACTGTAAGAAGTTTGGTAAGTGTCTACCTTTATTGTACAGCCGTTCGTGGACTTCACTGCACGTGTGTGTGTGTGTTTTCTGCAGTGTCTGGTCCACATGCTCCCTCTGCTGATTGGACAGCGTAAATACAGTACCTCCAGCGTAAATGGTGTTGGATATGCAGGTTACATTCACACCTAATACACACACAATGACAAAAACAGTACAAGGAATAAAAATGAGGTAAGCTTTTTTTTCTTCTTTTTTTTCTAATTTTCCAAAACAGCACAATGAAATCTTTAACCATGATACATATTTAGCGAATTTGTTAACTGTGTGAGAACCTGTATTGGCAAACTGCGTTTGTTTGCTAATGTTATCCCTGTAGGGTAGCATGTACAGGTTAATGTACAGTATGTATATGATTATGTGTGTATCACCTGCAAGATGGGCACCAGAGATTCCACACTGACAGGAACGCTCCAGCAACTCCGCAAATCCCTCAGGTGAGCATGCTAAGAGAGAAGCAGACAATCAAATGTGTTTAATCTCTAGGACAAAAGAGTAAAAAAAAAATAAAAAACTTATTCCTAAATAATAAAGGATAATTATAAAGATGAACAAATGATTTAAAAATAACCAAAGTTAGCATACTAATGTGAGAACCAGAATCCGCCTGTAGACATAGGTCCATGTTTACGGTGTAGGACGAGTTTGGGCATAAATTTGGGTTAAGTGGCGTTGAGTTGGAAGCGGTCCAGGTGGAGGATCGGTTTAGTGCACAGCGCGAGACAGAGTCAAAACTAAACACACAACAATATAAGTACATGAGTACAAGTTAGGAAAATAACAAGCGGTATAGATTACAAAATTACACAAGAATCACACACTTGGCCACTGGGTGCACAACCCGATAGGTAACACCATGAAGGAAAGGTTGCAGGGTTGAACTATTGGAGAGCACTAACAGGTCGCGAACTTTCGATTGATTGCTACATACAGTCGGCAAGCCGGAACACAACCAGACGGCACCCAGAGACTTCACTGCAGGCAAACTCTGATCTGCAGGAAGAAAGAGTGACACACACATTAGAGTTGAGATGTGTGGTTTTAATTTCACTGCTTAAAATATATGCGTTCACAACGTCTTGAATACTTCATAAGTCAAGCAAAAATAGATGCAGGAAAGTGAGCTGTTGTGAAATAATACATATTTACTTAGCCCCGCCCACACTCACCAGCTCCAGAATCGTTGCGCAATAGGAAGAAACCATTACTTTTCAGCGTTCCTTCTAGCGGAACGACGTGTCTAGCGGTGCTGAGCTCATACAGCACTAAGACCAATCCGTCCAAAGGAGTCGAAGGTGGGCCAGTCAGTTCGACAAAGAAGTTACCTCCTAAGACTCCGCCCACCTCGTTAATTTTTAGATCTTTATGGGGGCGGGGACAATCGTTGTCTTTCATGGGTGTTGGAGAGGTGACCTGAAAGAACAAGATGCATCAAGTATACACTGTAACAGTATAAACTGTATTGCACAGAAAATGGTGTGACCCAACCAGGAAGTAACCTTACCCTAAAGGAGTTCAGGTTGAGACGTTTTAGTGCACATCGACTAAGACTTTGATCTCCTTGAAGCGATGTGTTGTTTTCCAGCAGGGGGTCCTGTCCCGGCATCAGGGCTTTGATCAGATTCTCCCCGGCTCGGTCAGAACCACGGTTTCGGTACACAATGCCATCCAGGAGCCCATTCTTGGGAACAAGGGCTCCCTCGATGGAGGGCGGCGACGTCGAGCGGTAAATGGCTATGGCGTCTGGGCCGTTTTGGATCGTGTTTGCTGGCAGGGCGAAGTGCGGTTTGAGCTTCTCGCTGCCGATCTACATAAGTGAGAAAGAACGAACAATATCTCAGAAACTTCACTGCACAAAAAGAAGATGCGAGGCATGACAATTCAAACAACTCACTAGGAAGTAACCCTGATTGTCCGTGTAGTATCCGTCGAGTTTGATTTCGCGGTAAATTTTCCCGTCGTTACCGTTGATCAGCAGGACCCAGATGCCACTGAGTGAAGTCCGGTGACCCGACGGATGCCAGAGTTCTATAAACTCCTCATCTTCCGCTGCACCTGGCAAGTCCGTGTTCACCTCGCTGATCAGGAAGTCGCCATCGACACCTGACCACGGCTCGAACGGTTCCTCTGTCGAGTTGACAGCTGCGGGAAGAAAGTTATATTTTAATATTAATATTTTATTTTGCCGTTATACTGATCTTAACTTCTCAGCAGCCCAGCAGATTATCAACAGCTGACAGAAAGGCGCTTCAAACGGTTCTAAACACTGCAATAGATTTATTGCAATTATTAACCTCTATCATCTTCGGAGGACCTTTACAGATTCTGTTGTTACTGTAGGGCCTGTAACGTTGTGAGGGATTTTACTCGCCCACTTCATCATCTATTCTCACTGCTACCATCTGGAAGCAGTCTGAGAGGTCGTACTTACAGATTTAGAAACAGGAACAATTTTTTTCCAACAGGCATCAATGAACTGAACTCACATTCAGCCATTTCGAATTCATTATTACAGTAGAATTAGTAACTCAATTGATTGTAATTCAAGATGCCGATTTGCACCCACTTTTTAAATATTTTTAGTGGTATATACTGTATATATTTATGGAACGATGGGTGAGTGAGTGAGTGAGTGATTTAGTTTTATTTTGCACTTCATTTACATTGATATTTCAAGCACTTTATTATTTCTATAATTTTTTTTAGCAGACTCCATGTTTTATATTTTATTTATTTTTAATATTATGATTTTATTTTTCCTTAGTCATAGACGCTGGAAAGAACAATTTATTATTGTTACTGAGATCTATCTATGTTGTATGCATTTTGATATTTTGTGGTTTGCAAATAAAGCAGGTTTTGTTTGTCTATTTGTTTTTGTCGTGTCCAATTCCTCCCCGTCACTAGGGGGCTCCCACATTAAGGCTACTACTACCACTCAGTCGGCAGGGCTTAAGACTATCGCGTTTCCTCCGAACCACATGAGGCAGACCGTTGTGGCTATCCGCTCCTTCTGCTTGCGTGAGCTCACAGACGCCCCTGATTGGCTGTAGGGCCGTGATTAATGTGGGAGCACCAAGTACCTCTCATCCCTCCCCTCTGAGAGAGATCAGCCAATCAGCTCTCTCTAGACCGGCTGCGAGAGGTTACAGCATCACCCGGGAATCGAACTCGCGGTCTCCAGGTGATAGGGTGAGCACTTTACCACTGCGCCACTCAGAGGCCCTAAATTTTGTTAGAATTTTTGTAAAAACTTTTTGGTAAGATTATTCAAAACATTTAGAGGTGTAGTTCTCACTGTCAGTTTTTACTTATCTAGTTTTTACTTGATGCCACAATTTTATTGCAAAAACAAAAGCACCTAAACGCATCGCGGCACACGTCACAAGTTTTCTTGTATCCAAATGTTATGTTTAATGCTGTAATAAAATTTCAACTCCTTCTGTCCAATCAGAATCAAGAATTCAACAGCACTGTGGTATAAGACATACGAACTACGAGACCTCACATTCTGACATCGAAGGTTAGAGGAGACCGTACCAGTGCCGTAAGGGCAGGTGCTATACCAGTTGCAGCGACTGGACTCGCTTGGCCTCTGTATCTGATGCTGAAATACGCCGGGGTCTCTCGCCCAGTGAGCCGTACCACACCGTGTGACATAAGCGTTGCCTGCTGGAATACTGGTGGAAAGAAAAAATAAATAAATTCAGCATAGATTAAACAGTAAAACAGTTTTAAGATCATTTTGTTCCCTGATCTGGCTGGGGAAATTACCTGCTGTCGAGCTTGAAGGCTTTCCTGCCTGGTATGAGAGTCTTGGTGAGAAGTGCGCTTGGTGCGTTAGCAAGTCCGTTGCAGACGAAGGCATCAAGCGGCTCAAGTTGAGTGAGGTGGTTGCCTTTTTTGAAATCTTCAGCCTTTCCCTGGTACACCGCCAATGCCCAGCTGTCTAAATCTGAAACGTAAAAAAGTAAAAAAAAATATGGCTTACCGATAGGATCGATAGCCAGAATGCTATAACACCATCTAAGTGCATTTAGACATTACCTGACAAAGCGGTTGGGTCTAGAGCTACAGACTTATTCCCAGGTTCGCTGGCTTGAAATTCTACGCTGGTCTTCACTTTGTTTGTCTGCACGTCATACACCACTAGGGTCATCGCCCCTCTTTCTGTTCCGACGCTGATGTCTACAGGTCCAGTCAGGGCCCCTCCACTCAACTGGATCCTGTTAATCCACAAGTGTCCAGGATTTGCCGGTGGGCAGATATTTGGCTGTCCCGGGGTGGGTGCGGCATTTTGAAAGCTGTAGTAGTTATCAGAAAGCCAACACCTCTGGATAGACTCGTCTCCCTCTGAAAATTGATCATCCTCAATATACGGGGCAGAACCAGGTGTAAGAATGCGTGACAACGTATCAGCAGTGCCTTGTGCCTGGCGAGACGTATAGACTACGGCATCCAGCAGGCCGATAGCAGAGACGTTGCCTTTCTCAGCTACAGGAACCCAGGACGGGCCGTACAGGACGATGGCATCGGGGCCGTTCTGGACCGAGTTTGGAGGAAGTCGGATGGCCGGCGATGGCTTGAGCGCAGCTGAACCGATGAGAAAAAATCCTTTTTCGTCCGTGCTGTGCCCGCTCAGGTCCACGACGCGGTACGCCACGTTGCCATTGCCATTATAGAAAACGAGGGTATGGCCTTTCAGAGAGGTGGAGTTACCACTAAGCGCAAACAACTCTACAAATTCGTTGGTGTCATGGCTGGGATTATCGCAATTCACTTCGCTGATTATCACACATGAGCGTACTGCTGATAGACTCAGTACCAAAATAATAGCTGTCACACTCCAGCACATTGTGGCCAAAAGAAATAAAAAGAAAAGAAAAAATGAAGCAGTCCAGATGATTCAGAAAAACAGGATGGCCTGGAAACAGAGCGGAAGCGCTGGTTAGATCTGAGGTGCATACAGAACTTGTCCTTGAAAAAAAAACATTCTCTGTTCTTCTTCCATTTTTTTGTAAGATGGAAGATGCTAAAATAAGCCAATTAGACACCCCCCCCCCCCACTGTGACCTCATATAAGAAAATACCTCTCCCCTGGTATGAAGTGTTTGAGGTATGAAAAAAATGCATTATCTGATGTGTATTTCAGCTGATTAAGTGAAGTATAGCAATTCTTTTGTTTATTTTGACACTGACTCCAACATTGATTTTTAAACCTTTATTTTTCTTTTTCATTTAAATGTCTCCTTTTTTTGAGATTGTATAATATTGCAGTTCCTCTACAACCCTGCAGGTGGTACGCTCCAATCTATTCACACAGGCAGACAACACTGCTAATCTGGAAATATATAAAATTGTATCAGAATTGTCTCGCTCTGGAAGTAATACGTCCCGTAGACTTAGCTGTGGAGAAAAAACCTACTGAGTGTTACAAAGCACTAACACTCCATCTCACTCACCGCCTTATCCTATACCCTGTTTATCCTGTATACGGGGTTGCGGGGTGCCAACATATAAAGAGCCTATCCCAGGAGACTTAGCGTACAAGGCGGGGTACATCCTGGACGAGGTGCCAATCCATCGCAGGGCACACACACACCCATACACACACGTTCACACACTACGGACAATTTGTGAACATCAATTAGCCTAATCTGCAGGTCTGGGACTGTGGGAGGAAACCGGAGTACCCGGAGGAAACCCACCGAGCACGGGGAGAACATGCGAACTCCACGCACAGAGATTCGAGGCGGGAATCACTTATATTAAAAAAAAAAATCCTAAATGAAAATCTCTCAAAATCGTCAATTAATATTTTTTTTCTTATTTAATACCATGTTTTATTTATTTATTTTTATTAAATTAATTATTACCAGCTTTAATTACTAACAGCTCGTTACTTTACTAGGGGAACAATGACATTTATATGAATTCGCCTGGAAAAGAACTGAAAACTGATCAGAGACCAAAATTTTGAGAAATCTGATGTTACTTCAAGAAACTGACATTCATGCAAACTAAACTTTATCAACAATTAACTAAAAAAAACATGTATATATGATTAATTAAACAAAATAAAACGTTAAAAAACATCAAATGAGAACTGTGTTTTATTTATATTTATTACATTTGATTTGGATTATTTAGTTTTGCGTTACGACGCGTTTCTAAGTCTTAGCTGAGATCATCGTACGTACTTCAGTACTGAGCAGTGCGCGTGAGCAGTGCGCGTGAGTAGTGCGCACCGAACGCCTATGGTTACTATGGCAACAAATGAACGTGTACTATTTTAGCGTACTAATTAGTACACAAGTGTACTAGTGTTTTAGCGGAGTTTATTTACAGTATATAGTTTAATATTTATAATGTGTATGGAGGCGACAAAAGGCCAAAAACATCTCGTTATTAAATCTACGATAATCCTGAAAGCAGACATACCGCGATGAAGTTTATAAATCACTCAGAACATTTTCTGCAGCAGCATTTCTTCTCCACGTCTGTTTTTCTCCCCCCGACAGAAAACCCAGAAACTCCTGCAGAGACTCAGACTAAACTCAGTCGTGTTCAGACATCCGATAAATCTGGATATAAACCGAAACAACGTACCGTAACGGCTCCGTCAGTCCCGCGGAGATGTTTGGACAAGTTTAGTTGTTGTTTGCGCGGAATGCTCTCTCTCTCTTTCTCTCTCTCTCTCTCTCGCGTTTCCCAAAATCTTCCCGACAAAACCCCCACTTCTCTGTCACTCTCCTCCCCCAGAGTCTGCATGCTGAGGCTTCGGTTCTCCCAAACGACTCCTTTAACTGAATCGATTGAATGAATCGATTCTCTAGAATCGAACATTATTCAGCCTCCATTAAAAAAATTTTTTTGTGGGGGGGCAAAATGACTAACTTGCAGCTTTTTGTTATAAATCAGTGAAACAAAAGATAATTTAAACAGCTCAACACGACTAATGTAACAAATCGATCGCTCCACCATGTCTTGCGCCTGTGATAAAAGTCCCAACCTCAACAACCGACACGGAACATCTACCGACTTAGGCGTGAACCACTCTCGGTGTCAAATTCTGTAAAGATCAGTGTGAAGATAATTCAGCACTCACTTTAGAATAAGTCCTTGAGAATGTAGTCCCCGGGGTCGCCTCTCCCAATCCCCAAGAGAACGAACACTACTGGAACACAGCACTTGTGGCAATAGCCACACAATAGGAAGTAGTCCTGTTATTGATTTAATATGAAACCGGTTACAACTGAAGCAAAATAAAGTCATGTAAGATAGATGTGTATAACTAAGCAAAAATGTTCTAGATAAAATAAAATCAATAACCAAATACCAAGTTAGTCAGAGTACTGTACATCAGAACTCCTTAGATACCCTGGTTCTGTGATTCGTGTTCTTACAATACTTCGCTTCCAGCATTACTGTAAGCTTGGCTTTTACCTTTTAAGGTCATAAATGATTTGCAGAAATATGCTTTCTCACTCATTCACTCATCATCTATATCGCTTTATCCTGTATTCAGGGTCACGGGGGGGTCTGGAGCCTATATCCCGGGCTTAGGGCACGAGGCGGGGTACACCCTGGACAGGGTGCCAATTCACACACTCATTCGCACACTACGGACAATTTGGGAATGTCAATTAGCCTAATCTGCAGGTCTTTGGACTGTGGGAGGAAACCGGAATACCCGGAGGAAACCCACCAAGCGCGAGGAGAACATGCAAACTCCATACACACAGAGACGGGAATCGAGCCTGACTGGGAATCAAACACAGACCCTGGAGGTGCAAGGCGACAGTGCTAACTACACTACACCACCGTGCCGCCAAAATATGCATTCTACTGCGGAAAAATTATAGAGACACAGCATTTAATATCCCCCAAATCTTTCAGTTCACAGGTTGTCATGGAAGGAAAACATTTTAAACAGATACTAGTTAAGACTATAGTTTCAACTCTTCCACCACACAATGTCTTTTTGATTTGGTCCCCCACCTATGATACCATACAGAATCATCCACATAACCTATATACAAATGCATGTTATTTACCCATGCCCAATTTGCCCCAATTGATGAGAGTTCAATCAAAGTGGTAACCTGGGTGGTTAGGTTAGGTGGTGTCTTAAATTTAATCAATGTTTGCTTTTGACACAAATTTACCAGTGGGCAATGGAATAACTGGTATAGAACTTGTCAACCCGGATACTAATCCTCTACTGGAGTACCTAAATCCACACTGACAATATCCATAATCCACCTACTGTATGCTTCCCATTCATATTTATTTAGGTTTCCAGAGCAGGAGTACAAAGGAATAGGAATGGCCAACTCAGCTAAGGGGAAGACCATTTCCCGTATCTACCTCTATATATAAGGACATCTGTAGCTATCATTTTTAGCATTTGGTATGGTACTGTAAATCTGTTCCAAGCTTGCTCTGAGTGTTCAACATCATCCCTACTGGATACACCAATTATACAATTCTTATCTCCCATAATTGTAATTACAGACCAATGGAAAGTGTACAGTGCTAGTTACATTCTCATAATTTGATCAGGCAGTGCAGTAATGTAATCCAATGCTTGCAATTGTATCAATAGAACAAATCTAATATTTAGGTTCTAAGTTCTAAGTTCTCCCTTATCCGCCCTCTGATGGCAGTAAAATAAATGGTATACTTTGGTTTCATACACTTGAGGTAATGGAAACCTCCACGATATTCCTAAGGAATTATGGGGCTTGCTAAGTCCAGACCAAATTACAATGGTCTTTGAATTGTTGTAGCCTAAAGGGTTAATATAACTACAGCGATTGGCCACCCTTCATTACAGGGTTTAACTGACAATCTCTGCGCTATGGCCGCTGTAGCATCTTCTAATTTCCTAACCAATTTGGGCCCTTCTTGGGTTTACACCTTAGTCTTAGTCGTCTTTTTTTGTCCACAATAATTGCTGGATTCTGTGACTGTTTTTCACAAATAAATGCCAATTCAATCGAAAGCAGTCATAACAAGTAGACTACTGCAGGGGTCAGATACTGTACAATTATGTCTAATAATCGGTATTCTGCACATACTTCTGCAGGGCACACACTGCAGGCAAGCACACTTCTTCTATAATCATCACTTTTGGGTGCCTCAGTCAGCACCTACCACACACTGACATCTGACCCACGGCACAGGGCACAGGCATCTGGATTAAACCTGTTGCCACACCGGTTTGCTGCCTTTTGTCCATATAGGTGGGATTTTGGAGGCCTCTGGCTGTCCATTCCCCACACCAATACTGGAGTATACGCTTCATCACATATAGCACAATCTTTAGGATTATATGGGGTCAGGGAGCTTAGATCATTTCTGTGGCATGGTTAAAGTTAATTTACAGGCATAAGACATTATTGGCCCTTCAAGACTTTCAAATTTATGATTTTTTTATGTCGGCTAAATGTTATGTTCAAATCGCAGGGGTTATTTGTATCTCTATTCTTGGTAAACCATTCATTCAACATATTTCTTATCTGTCCCTTATCATATGCAATACATTGGATAGGGGTTGAACCTTCACTGACCTTACCAACCTTACTGCATCTAAACATTCCTTTACTTTTCCCCCTGAAATAGTATGGCCGCCATCAGCAAAAATAGATAACAGCTTACCATGATATTTGAACCATTATTTCAGACACTGTATTATTACTTCCTCTGTGGCCTGTGGTTTTAGTGCAGTTGTCAATAGCGCAGAGGAAATACTGATTTTTCTTCTCAGAACTTGGCAGAATTGGACCTGTAGTTTGTCACATTCAAACCCTTGTCTTTTAGGTATGTACCCAGGTATTTATTTGTACAATGATAACATTGGGCATCATGAAACTCTTTTATCAGCCTGCTCTGTTTATCTATCACTGCATACACTTTACGTGCCAATTTATCTTCCTCTATATTTTACTTCCATATTTCCTTGAGCTGCAGGCGTCATTTATTTAGTATGACTAACCTGAAGCAGCGGCACAATCTGATGTCAACCATGTGTTTAAGATAAATTGGTTAAAATGTCTTATAAATCCTAAGCCTTTATGGTTTTTATACCATCTCACTTTTCTAAACAAAATTGGTGGTTTAGGTTTAATTTTATTGTTTATTGATTGTTTTATTGATATTTATTGATGTTTCGCCATGCAGATTGCTTATTAAGCTGTCTCAATTCCATCAGCAAGCACTGTTAGCCGGGAAAATCTGCCATGTCTACAATTTCTGGATTTTTGCCTGGATAGTTACTTACAGTATATAGTTAAATTTTTACACCTGAATCTTGTACCTTGTATTCTTTCAAGATTATGATTTTTTTTGTGCTTTATAAAAATAATGTAGCGGCACAATCCCCATTTTCTGGGAGAAAGCATTAATCTCCTCTCAGTTCTCTTTTTGCTGCAGCAGAGCGTTCTTTGTGCTAGTAAACCCATTGTATTTGGAGGAACTCAGGGAGACCTTTGACTACATAATCAGAGTCTGACACGAGCACCAGTCGGGTTGCTCCTAGAGTCGTGTGGAAGTTTGTTCCCCCATCGAGATGCGTGGTACCAATGAACTTCTACAGAGCGCCCTAAAAATTAAACTTATCATAACATGCGTTGTATTGTTTTTTAATCACTCTATGCACAACACTTTATTTATGTTATTTACATTTTTTTTTTATCATTTTCTTGATAAGATATTTAAAATTTATGTTTTATAAAAAGGCGGCACTGTGGCGTAGTGGTTAGCACTGTCTCCTTGCACCTCCAGTGTCCAGGTTCGATTCCCACCTCGGGTCTGTGTGAATAGAGATGCATTGCTTGGTGGGTTTCCTCCAGGTACTCCGGTTTCCTCCCAGTGGTTTCCTCTTTATATGCAGTTTGGGTTTATTCAGATGATTCAGGTGATTTTGTAACCTACTGACTTGAAAACACGAACATTAAAGGCAAATGATGTCACATTATTATTATTATTATTATTATTATTATTATCACATATGGTTTTCCTCCACTTCATTGACAAGACATGTTTGAAAAGAAATATCAGACAAAATCTTATCCGTATTATTCCTGACTTGTTTCCGGACTTCAGGGAAAGTCTGTGCCTTGTGCATGGTCATCGTCAGATATTTTCCTTATATATTTTTTCGAAGTAAAGATGTTCTTACACCTATCGGACTGTTGCTACTGATTTGTTTCCACAAGCTGAGTTTTATCCTTCTGAGTATGTTCATACCTTTTTTGGTTTCAGCGTTTTCTTTCATTTAGGATTCAACTTATTTCTTTTCATTGTTCTACCTTTTTCATCCAACTAATAATCTTCTCAGCATCAGCACCTGCAAGAAGATTTTCTTTGCCCAAAATCACTTCCATCCCTCCTCATTGGTACAGCTCTTTCTCTCTAACCTGCCCAGCGAAATCAGTTATTGCAGATTTGTTTTCTGAATTTCCAGCCTCTCTGCTTTTTCCCACCAACATGCCAGCTCCTGTGTCTATTCAAAGTTTTAGTACTTTTAATGGCACATCATTTGCAATATGGACACCGTTAACCTGTATTACACTGTAACTGCCTTACTAGCACCCATTTGTTCATTTTCTTAACAGTAGGGTCTTTTTATCTCTTCTATTTATTGGCAAAGGTGGTCTCTCTTCAGGTTGAAACTTAATACTAAGACATGAGGGTTCCTCGGTTTTCCCCCTATACAGTAAGTGGTATTCAGAGGAGTAAACCCAGTTCTCTAATTTCTCTCTTTTATACCCCATTCTCATCTTGGGTTATATAGTCATCAATCCCAATAGACTGGGTTGCACCTTTACCCACAGACCTTCCATGTCCTCAGGTATTGTGTGTGTTGACTCAGCCATTCTGGCTGTAATACAGAGGGCCACGCCTCTCTAAAGGCATCCTCATTGTAGTCGCTACCCACTGGGAATTCTCTCCTCTATTACAGTATGTCTGTTAGTTCTCTGTTTCTCAGTCTAGTCCCGGACACTCTCAGTTCTGTGCATGCCTAGAGAAGTCCTGAAACCTCTATAAAAACCGACCTTTGCAATGGGATGGCAGTTTGATTCCTGGGTTTGCGTGCTGCAATTTTTTTTTTATTAATTAATTAATTATTTTATTTTTATTAGATCCAAGTCAGCCGACTTCAATGGCCACTCTAAGAACCCTCCAGGACGTCATCTGAAACCAAACCTTGTGTGTGGCTTTGCTATATATATTTTTTTATCCTTGTCCTTCTTTGTGCAAGGCAATTGTCTTTAAAAATTTGTGCTCTAATGAGGGATTACTGTGAGTCTGCTGTAATCATTAATCGAGGCCATTTGTGTTGAATTTGGAGAACCACTTGTTATATTAGTTGTGTTGAGCTGTTTAAACTGCTCTTATTCCACTGATTTATTACAAACAGCTGCAAGTTAGTCATTTTGGCCAAAAAACAAATTTTCAATGGGGGTTGAATAATTTTAAGTGCAACTCCGTGTTCCATCCATCTAGGAACCAACAAGGTACCATGGAGGCCAATGGTGATTACTATTGTAACTCCACACAAACACACACAACCAAGGCGGGAATCGAACCTGGAGCCGCAAGGCGACAGCGATAACCACTAAACCACCGTGCCACCAATTATGGTGTAACTGCAACATTTTAAAATCATATTAATAATTATAAAACAAACATATCAAACTGACAGTTTACAAAAAAAATATTTCCACAATGAATTATGAAAATGTATTAAACTCTCCAAAATATCCAGATTTCAATGTATTAATGTATCAAATATGTAAGATATAGTTGGCCTTTCTTAAAGATTCTTGACCTTAATTAACAGACGATGAGTGATATTTAAAATCATTTTTAGGACTGTATATGAACTAAATAAACACAACACATATTTATAGCCTGTATAAAGTTAGAATTTTTGCTTCAAATGTGCATGTCTAGCAGCATTTGCATAAAATCTCAGGTATCACCGAATATTAATTTTTGCAAATTAATGCAAAGTGCATGAAATCACACAATCTCCATCTTTCAAACTGCTGTCCTATGTAAAATCTACTTTGCCTAAGAAATGTTTTTGGTGCCCCTTTAGGTCTCTTTGGAGAATCTGTTACTGTTTTCTTGTGCCAGGCCCAATTCTTTCTCAAGCTTTATAATAAGCCCTAGTCATCGGACTAGCTACCCTTTTGTGGAACAGGAAATATTTGCATATTTAACATTGTTCCTATTTTTGAAATGCGTTTATTATAGGGGAATTTGTCATGCTGTATAAATTGTTTTAAATAAATAAATATTTCAATTATCTATTCATTTAACTTTTGAGGTAACATACAACCTGAGTTCATCTTTAAAGTAAACAATACTTTTGTTCATATGAAATGTAAATTTGTATGAAGTTTTGGAAAAAGTTATCTTCAGGATTAGTGTTTGATAGGACTATCAAAAGTCCTCCCACATTAACCATATTCATTAAAATTTATGTAATAAAAATGTATTATTATTATTATTATTATTATTATTATTATTATTATTATTTAACTTATTTAAAGTATGGAACTTTTACGTCAGGATGACATGTAATTGAATACATTCATTCATCTTCTTTACCGCTTATCCTGTACAGGATACATAGGGGCATGGAGCCTGTCCCAGGAGACTTTGGGCACGAGGTGGGATACACACTGGAAAGGGTGCTATTCAACTGCAGGGCGCACACACGGTACAAGCAATTTGGGAACGACCCAATTTGCATGTCTTTGGACTGTAGGAGGAAACCCACCAAGCACAGGGAGAACATGCAAACTCCACACACACACACACACACACACACACACACACACACAC
>JAQMYI010000034.1:3823019-3836806 GCA_030014275.1 Clariallabes melas | reverse complement strand
TCTCTCTCTCTCTCTCTCTCTCGCTCACACACACACACACACACACACACACACACACACACACACACACACACACACACACACACAATGAAATGAAAGAGGAAAGACTAAGCGAGTGTAAGGCACTCTGACACTTGTCCTATCATACCGAGGACATTTTGGTTCCCATAAAGACCTAAAAACACACACACACAAGAGTGAAAGGATGGAATGAAGGAAAGGAAGGACAGAGAGGATAAAAATGTATGAAAAAAGATGGAAGGATGGAATAAAAGAAGGAAGGACAGAAAAGACAGGAAAGAACAAAATGAAAAGAAAGAAGTGATTGTGGGAACACCTGACACTGTCCTGTCATAATCTAGGACATTTCATCTCTTTTATTAGGTATAATAAAGAGATGAACACACACACACACACACACACACACACACTCTCTCACCCACTCGCTCACTCCGCGGTCCCACTCGTGTCCTTCAGTTTCCCGCAGTGTCCTGTGCTCCATCAGGCGATTCGCTCCCGCCCGCCTCACAGGTGTTGCACAATCGACTCCGGCCTCGCTGTGATTGGTCCACGTCACCTGTCCGTCATTATTTCTCATCTGGCTGCTGATTGGTGAGAATGTGGACGAGCTCGAGAGGGCGGGGACAAGCACGAGCTCGTCTAACACACTAGTCCTGTTTCTGCAGAAGTCTCTCTTACTTCTTTTTCATTACTTCATTTTTTCATTTTCTCCATCCTTCTTTCATTTCTATCCCCTTTCTCTCATTCTTTCATTCTTCCTTCTCTTTCCTATCTGTACTCCTTTCTGTTTTTCTGTTTGTTTTCTCCCTTTCTTATTTACTCTATTACATCCTTTCTTCTACCTTTCTTCCCTTCTTTAATTTCACTATTATTCCCTTTCCTCTATCTCTCCTTTCCTTCTCCCTTCATATTTCTTACCTGACCTCCTTACTACTGCCTTTCCTTCCTTTAGGTTCACTTTCTTTCTTTCTTTCTTTCTTTTTTTTTTTCCCCCTTCGTATGACGTCCTTTCTTTTTGCTCTTTTCCTTCCTTCATTTATTTCTCCCTTTCATCTTTCATTTCTTTAGTTTATTTGGTGTTTCTGTTTTCCTTCATTTTTACCTCCTTTCCTGCATTTTTTCTTTTGTTATTGCCTCCATTTCTCCCCTACATTATTTTACTACTCGTTTTGCTTTTCTTCCTGTCTTTTCTTTTTTTCAATTTTCTGTCTAAATTTTATTTATTGTCTTTCCCCTACTTCGTTTTCTGTTCATCCTTCCCTTATTTTCCTTCCTTCTCTTAATATTGTCAATATAGCTGGATGCTTCCACACATCTGTCATTTTCTGCTCATTTATCTCTTCTAGCCCTTCAAGTGTGTGTGTGTGTGTGTTTCCTGCATAAATGCATGTCCGGATGCGTTAAATACTGCAGTGCAGCTTCTTCACCGTCTCCATGTCAACAGTGACGCTTGCTTCCTGAGCCAGAGAGAGAGAGAGAGAGACGCTGCCAAACAGAGATCAATCCATTTACATGAGTGACGGGGAGAACTGTCTCTTAAAGTAACACTGACCTTGATCTAAAACTACATAATCAATAATTACAACAACAACACACACACACACACACACACACACACACACACACACACACACACACACACACACACACACTCTGCTACCACTTCACCAGAGACATGCACTGATGTAAATTATTTATATGACAGTATCTGCAGAACACTTTATTATAGATACCAATAAGTTTAATTGTCTTCCTGTGGCTCCACTGACTGTAATAACAGCAATAAACCACTCGGGGGTTGTGCAGCTTTAGGAAAATTATCAATGACCTGTCGCTGGTGCAGGTGGTTTGGTGAGGCAGGCTTAAATGTTTTAATTTGAAGTTAAATTTGAGTTACTGTTTACCTTTCTCCTTTCTTTCATTATTTGATTATTTGTGCTGTAAGCAGTTGAAATAGTGAACAGAAATTCTATACTTCTTTCTGTCTTCCACTGTTTTCCCCCTTCGTGTTTTCTTAATTTCTTCCTTTTTTCCTTCCTTCCTTATTTTCATTCTTCCTTTTATCTTTCTGTCTGTTTTCCGTTGTTTTTACTTTCCTTCCTTTCTGTCCCTTACCCTTTCCATTTTCCTTCCTTTTCCATTTGTCATTCTTTTTTCTTGCTCCCCCTTTTTTTCTTTCTTTCTTACCACCTTCTTCCTTCCATTCTTTGATTTGTTTTAACCTTTTCCTTTTTCTTTCATCTGCTTTCCTCCCTTACTTTTCCATTATTTCATACATTCCTTGGTTCCCTTTTCTCTTTCACTTCTTCATTTCTCCTTCTTTTCTTTCCATTTTCATCCTCTTTTTATTTAATTATCGTTTCTTTCTTTTTTATTCATTTCTTCCCTCCTTCCTTGTTTTCTTATTTTCTTACATCTTCACCCTTTCCATTTTTTCTTCCCTTGTCTCTTTCTTCTCTTATTACTCTTTCTTGTTTCCACCCTTTACTTTTTCTTACCTTTTTCTTACCTCCTCTTTCTGTCTCTCATTAATTTTTCTTCCATTCTTAGTTCCTTTTCCAAACTCCCTTCCTTTTTCCCCATCTTTCCTTCTTTTCTTTTTCTACATTCCATTCTATTTTCTCCATTTTATCTTTTCATTTTGTTCCATTTGCCTTTCTTCCTTCCTTCCTTTTATTTTTTCTACTTGACTGAAAGTCATATAGAATGAAATCCCTAGAACTTCCTTCAGGATCAATAAAGAATCTGTCTATCTATCTGTCTGTCTGTCTGTCTGTCTGTGCAGTTCCACAGCTATAATGTATTAATTATATAAATGATATGAAATCTGTATACAGACACGCGTAATAAGCTCTGCTGTATAATCCATAACCAATTTCTGCACTCTGATTGTTCAGACTTTTGCTATTTACAGTTCTAACATTCAGTGCAAGTCATTGTTGAAAGCAAACAGATCTTGCTGCAGGTCTCTGTTCACACTCCACTGGTCCTCTTGAGCAGCAGAGATGTGTATTTCGTGACTCAGCAAAATGTTTCATCCATGGCGGTGAACTAGTAATGCCAACCTGCACATGTGGTGCATCGTGGGTGCTCTGGCATCGTAGCACCTTCCTCTCCGCCCCCAGCGTTTCTCGCCAAGCCTTGTCAAGCCTCGTCTTGCTTCTGACCTGGTTTACTTTGTGGCTTTCACTCTCTTTGGAGGCTCCACAACCTATGAAAAACATATAATGCAAATATACAACTTTTTAACAATATAATTATAATTTGTCAGCATGGTGGTCTTCACTGGCGTCAGCATGTTTGCGTGGCATTAAAAATGGATGGATGGATGGTTGGAAGCATGGATGGACTGTATAAAAACAAAATAAATAAAAATTGAGCTACAGTATCAGGTGACACCGGGCCGTACAGTTACACCATTTTAATTTCAGCTGTAACCATGACAGGAAGAGGGCAGCGCAAAATCGATTGGCTTCCTCAAGTCTCTGAGCGATGGACCGGAGCCAGAAAGCAACTCAAGTTAAAAGCCTCGAAACCTTGCGCCTGCGGAACCCAGCCTGGGTGTCTTTATTCAATTATTCACTATGTTTATTGAATAATCTTTTGCTCTTCACTAGCCGTGCTGAACAGAAGTTAGAATGAAAGGAATTTTAAAACCTCAACGTTGACTCCAAGCCACCATTGCTTGCTACACCAAGGTTTCACCCTGCAGTACATGTAGGTGGTCCAACTTAAAAAAAAAAAATTTAATAAAAAAAAACGCTAACAGGTTTTAATAATGGACCCCAAGTCAGGGAGTCCTTTTGTGGCTCTTCCCTAATTCTGCCTATATGTCATTTATGGTCTACAGGAATGTATCTGCTTTAGAGCAGAAGGTTGTTTTTTTCTGGATTATGGGGCATTTGATATATTTGAATGCCGTTTACGAGTCAAGAAAAGGTCCAGAGAAATAGTATCAGGTGATGTTAAAATGCTATGCTGGGGTCCGCTCTTTTCCTTCCTTTACAGTACCAAACTCATCCCGGTGCATCCCAAATTGGGTGTGTACGCCAAATAATGCGATTCGCCATGTTACTTCCTGCCACTTTTGGAGTGCCAATAAAAAGGTTGTTATGATCAGTGGAGGGCATGGAATGTATTAATGTTATATTAAATTAACCTTTTATTGAACTGGAGCACTGTAAATAGATCACCTCGTGGTCCCTATGGTGCAAGTGATGGCAGGTCATACATACAAAAAGTGATACATCTACCACTTTGCACAAATGTGATGTTTGGGATCTGCACAAGCAGTCCACTGATCAGAAGGATTTATTCCATGTGAATGCAAATCTCTGATTATGAGCCCTGACCCCCCCAAAAATTTGTCAAGAGTGGGTGCAAGTATTTTGAACACACTATGATCAATTTGGAAATGCCAGTTATCCTACCCTGCATGTCTTTGAACTGTGAGAGGAAACCGGAGTACCCAGAGGAAACCCACCAAGCATGGGAAGAACATGCAAACTCCATGCAGACACGCCTAAGACAGGGATCAGCCCCTCAACCCTGGAGGTGCGAGGCTACAGTGCTAACTCAAATGAGCTTACGTCTAATTAATGCCAGGCAGCATTAATTAAAAGAAAAAAAGAAAAAAAATGAATGTAGATTAAAAAAAGTTCTGAAGTCAGCTCTAATGCCATTTCTCAGAATCCAGGCAGCTTGTGATCTCTGACGTGAATCCAGCGGACGCTTTGTAACTCTACTCCTCCCATTGTCGGAAACGCTTCCCTTTCCATCAAACACTCGCTGATGTAATCGTTGCTTGATTTGGCCTGCATGTCTCATTTTTCCTCCATGTCTCTATGTTTCTTTGTCTTCATCTCGGGTTCGTACATTGATTTCCAGAAACGTTGATGTTTTTAGGGAAAATCAACTTCCAGGCAAACTGTTAGACTCATGAGTAAATGCCATCAAGCATTTTTTTTTTCTATTCTTTTCTTTTTTTTTCAGGCAGATGGACGTCAAGATGCATTATAGCTAAGTGGATTATAATGTAATGAAATAGCGCTCCTTACATCGCACTATTTCTGCTGAGAACATTTGTATCACGTAAAGCATGTGTTACCTCGGGCGGTAGCGAAGTAATGATCTTGGCTTTAAAAACGATCTTGGCTCAGAAAAAAAAGGAGACGTGATGTCATATGTACTTATATTTTTAAAGTAACGAGGCAGGCGTTGCGGTATCCGCGCGCCGGATATAGCGCATTAGAACGAGCAGATTCTGTTTCTTCGGCGTGGAAGGCGAAGAACTTCTGAAAGGCTCAGATAAAGTCAATTTAAAGAATGGCTCCATATCCCAATCGATATCGCTCCTCACTTCCAGTCTAATCTCACACACACACATGCTTCCAGTTTAATGCGAATTAGCGGCTAAGTAAAATCGCAGTGCTAAACCTTGACGGCCGTGCGCGCGTAAACCGAGAGGGGCTTCTGTCTGAAAGGCTCAACGTTACAACAACGTGTGTATGACTCACTCGCTCACTCACAAACACACTTTAAGCATGCTAGCTTTCTGGTACCTGATGTTGTGGAGCCATTTCAGAGAGAGTGAGGGAGAGGGGGATTAGACAAGAAGAGAAGTAGATGCGAGAGGGGAAAAGGGGGATCTCAGTCGCAGCAGATTGTAAGTAGGTCAGGCTGAAGATGGAGAGACAGGGATAGAGAGCCACATGACGGAAACTGTATACCTTTATGCCTAGTTACTCCCACTATCCTGAAGTTGGTTCTTTTCCAATAAATGTGTACCAGCACATGTATTATTATTATTATTATTATTAATAATTTCCTATTATAGCCTGACAGAATTTAGCATCCTTGTGGTGTAAAATCTAAATTATACATGCTTTAAAAATAAGATATCATCACTTGCTTGCTCAAGAAGGAAAAGAAGAGAAAGAAGAGATGGAAGGGTTGTGTGAGATCGTAGGAGAGGGAATGGCAGGTAAGAAACCAAGCAAGTCTTAATAGGACAGAAAATAAAGCTCTCAGCTGCTTGACTTGTGCGTCTTATTCACATGAGTGGTTCAGAATATGTGTGAGTGTGTATGTGTGTGTGTGTGTGTGTGTCTAAATTTGGGTCTTTATAAATGTGTGTGTGTGTGGATGCAGTGCAGGTTTTTTTTTTTCCCTTTCCCCTTCTTTGTATCCAGCACCCTCCCCACTCTCTCCGCCTCAACCACATCCTCTTTCTCTCCGTCTGATTTATTATTTATCCGTCAGTGCTTAGTGAGTAAAACTATCCCGCTCTCCCTTGGCGTGCACATGAACATGTAAGAAACGAATGCATCAATAGCCGCTGTCTTCCCGTCGTTGCTTTTATTGCCTCTGTATTTAGAGCCGAGACGTGATGAATCATGTTCATCTTACGAAGATTAAAGGATGTACGCGAATCAGAATACGTTGTTGGAAAAGACAGCCTTGACTCTGAAATTTTTGATCGTACTGTTAACAGGATCTCGGACATCTGAAGCGCATGGGTCGAATAAAGAGTGCGTAAAAGAAATGTACATTCGTTAATCCTTAGTGAGTGCCTGGTCACACTTTTTGCTCACGATCTACAAAGATGCTATGACTGAAGCATTTAGACCAGTTTACACATTTAGACCAAAAATAGGTCCAAAAATAAAAAAGAAATTATTTTTATATTTGTATTCTGATTGGTTAGAAGATGTTGATTCATTTTGCAAGGAGATTTATATCTATGCACTATTGCATTGTTCTTATAAATAAATCAAGTCCGTAGTAACTACTGATGATAATAGCTCATATGGTGACTTTCTCTGTGATAAGAGAGACTTCTTTTTTGGAAGGAGTCTCCAGTGTCAAAGTAACAAGGTAAAGCTCTTAACAACAATAAATAAACAGGAAGCGTTTAGATCCTGCATTAGAATTAAGAGCTTTACTGATGAATGCCAGACAAAGGCACATGGAGTGACTCGCTTTGATTGATTACTAACCTTTAATGCTTTCTGGAAATAAACAACCTCATACCACCTGCACTTTTAATTTCAGTCATCCAATCCACCAAGTCCGAAAATCGAACAGGAGGCCGTCCTGAAATTTGATTCCACTCTAGCGAGACTCTTGGGTCTATCACATAAGGATATGAGTCGTGTATTAGTAATTTGGTCATACAATAAACACAAGTTTGTACTTTTCCAATGCTATAACGTTACCTCTGACTGAGACTGGAGACTCCTTTCAAAAAGGCCCTCTTCATTTGGGTTACGTAAAGTGCTTGTGTAGGATGTTACTATTGAAACAATAAGAATTGATGCAATAATAACTGCAGCTGGAATAACTGTCAGAGCTGCTGGTATAGAAAATTTCATTTACTGACCAATCAAAAACAAGTATTTTAAACACAGTGCTTCACGGTATACTGTAACATTAAATATACAGAATACAAAATGAGGCTGAAATCAAGATAGGCATGATTTATTTCACAAACTCAAGGTGACACTGCCTTCTTTCTTCTGTCTTTTTTTCTTCTCTGAAGTACGTGGCATTCGGCTCGCTGCTCTTCATCCTCATCTCCATCTCAACGTTCTGCATGGAGACGCACGAGGCGTTCAACACCATCTACAACCGGACTGAGAACGTGACGGTGGGTAATGTGACTCGTGAAGAGGTCTTCACCGAAGTGGTAACGGACAGTTGGCTGACGTACGTAGAGGGCGTGTGCGTCATATGGTTCACCTTTGAAGTGTTTACACGTGTCGTATTTTGCCCCGACAAGGCCGAGTTCTTCAAGAGTCTGCTGAACATCATTGACTTTGTGGCCATCCTGCCGTTCTACCTGGAGGTTGGTCTGAGCGGCCTCTCGTCCAAGGCGGCCAAGGACGTGCTGGGCTTTCTCCGCGTGGTCCGATTTGTCCGTATCCTGAGGATCTTCAAGCTCACGCGGCATTTCGTCGGACTCCGTGTCCTAGGCCATACGCTTCGCGCCAGCACCAATGAGTTTCTCCTGCTCATCATCTTCCTCGCTCTCGGAGTTCTCATATTCGCCACCATGATCTACTATGCCGAGCGTATCGGCGCCAGCCCTGATGACCCCACGGCCAGTATCCACACAAGTTTCAAGAACATCCCCATCGGTTTCTGGTGGGCCGTGGTCACCATGACGACACTAGGGTATGGTGATATGTATCCTCATACGTGGTCGGGCATGTTGGTTGGTGCTCTGTGCGCCCTGGCTGGTGTGCTCACCATCGCTATGCCTGTGCCCGTCATCGTCAACAACTTCGGCATGTACTACTCCCTGGCTATGGCCAAGCAGAAGCTGCCCAAGAAGAAGAATAAACACATCCCACGAGCTCCACAGCCCGGCTCGCCCAACTACTGCAAGCCTGATGCCCTGGCCATGGCCACCGCCTCGCCTCAGAGGATCCTGGGTAACGTTCTGGGAGGGGTCATGGGATCCGGCGGCCTCACTGCAGACTGTCCTCTGGCTCAGGAGGAGATCATAGAAATAAACAGAGGTAAGGAATAATCTTTTAAATTTGATCTTTTTTTTTTATTCAGAAATTTACTTTGGAAATTAACTTTAGGCCACGCCTCTTGCAAAAGTCTGATCTTTAAGTGTGTTCTGAGGATGGAAGAGTTCAGCTTCATGAGGACCTGCGATGTACCAACCTTAAACCTCACCACATGTTTTTTTTCAGTAGATACCAGTGTGATTAAGATCACAACAAGTCTGTTTAAGATCCTGAACAACCCGAGAGAGGTTTGATCTTATGTGATTGTTAACTACATTACATTGGTTTGTTGCTCCAGACATGCCGTGACTGAAAAACTAAATTGAGAATAAAGGGACAGTGTATAATTGTTGCTTTAATGATACCCCAGAACCTTGTTCATCAGTGCATAAGAGTAGAGGAAATGGAGTTTGTAATTCAATTTTGCCATTTTAAACTGCTGAATCGTGAATTTTTCAGGGTAACCAACAGACACTGGGAAAAACAATGCAGACTATTTAAGCGCACTTAAAGCACACTTCAGTGTTTTCTTTTTTTTTTTCCTCCATTATAAATGATTTCATATTTACAATCAACTAGTGAGTCCATATGAGCCCAAAGCATTCCATCTGCCGGGCACGCACACACACACACACACACACACACATATGCACACATATTCATTCATTTTTTTTGTACACAGCTCCACAACTGAAAATCCCAGGAGGCTTTTAGCTCATAGGCATTTCAGAATAAGTCTTACATAAACATCGCACTGTTAAAACCAGGTGTGCTGTCTGTGGCTCCGTAATGAATCATTCTTAATGGTCAGCCATTTTAAGTTCCCCGTAATTTAATTTACAATTATTTTTAACCCTAAGTTTTAAACCTCCTCTTTTTTTCTTTAATAAATTATGATATAACTTAATTCAAATTTAAATTGATTATGGAAACAGTGAAACAGAGAAAGTTAGAAATATTCAGGTTGCGTACAGTACCTTCACCTTCTTAGTTTAAGGCATTTTTATTCAAATGCTTAAAATCACCTCACAGGTTGGGAGAGGAGTTTCAATAGGGTCGGGGATAGAAAGGGATAGAAATGCAGAATGAAGAAGCAAATACACAATTTTTTCCTTCTTTGTCAAACGCAAAATGTTACATAAAACAAGACATAAACAAACATTCACACAATCATGTCATTTGGGAGCATGATCTATCATGAATCTAGTACGTATATTGCTATTATAGTGCGCGTTTGACTCGTGCTTGGATACCATCAGGGTAAAAAACGTTTAGAGTATTCCGGAGGCATGATCTGACTCCCTTTAACGCTGGCCTCCCAGGAACTCCTTTAATGGCCCAAACATGTAGAAATGGCTTGGTGAGGTCAGGACTGTTTGGGGGACGTGGCAATAACTCCTAGCCGGGTTCCTGTAATGTGCAAGTAGTGTTGGTGCACGTGGTGGTCTTTTGCAAGTTGGTGACAAGTTGTCTGTCAATTTTCAAGAATCAGGGCTTCCACTCGCTGAGCCACCTCGGCCGGGATCGTCATCCACGGACGTACGGCCTTCTTTAAACCGTTTGCACAGTTCAAATGTTCATCACCGTACTGTGCTTGAAGTCTTCTGTAAATGTCAATCGCTTTTAAACCTTTCGACGTTTCATTCATTTCATTCGACTTGAACACCTTTCATTTTATTGCTTTATATTGCACTCCACCATTGTTAAGGTCGCTTAAAGTAGCTGTGAGCAGGAATGCCAATTTGTCAACAAGTACAATTTTACTTGTTAGTAGAATCATGTGATTAAATAGATGTTTTATGGGATGATTTAATTCATTGAATCATTGGGCCATTGTTAATGATTTAATTCAATGATCATTTACTTACATGATTCTGCTAACAAGTAAAATTTTACTCGTTCACAAATTGAATCGTTGGTCCATTTTTCGATTCAGAATTGTTCACGCTTTTTCTTTTTTTTTAAACTTGCAAGAAGTAATGAGTGGACATTTAAATGACCAACAACACGGCTGTACACAGCACTTTAATGTTTATTAGATACTTTTATTAGTTTTATTTCCTTTAAAACCTGTAAGAAATATAGCTGCTTGAGACAACTCTGACAATAAGCATTTGCTTTCAGTAGAGTTCATTAAAATGTAAAATAAAATTAACAGACACAATGAACTCTCTAATTAAATCGCAGACTCGCCATGTTACAGCATTACAGGAAGTCGCCGATATAAATGCTTTCTCAGGGGCTCACACACAACAGCCAGCTGTTTATTCCTGCTGCTAAAAGGTGACGACTTGATTGGATGTCATAGCAGGCTGGCCACACCTCCTGCTAATATATTAATTGTAGCTCCGCCCCTGACTGCAGCTATGATCTAAAAAATACAAGCTGTTATAGATACTGTGTGTATTGTTATGTTGTATGTGTGTGTGTGTGTGTGTGTGTGGTGAAATAAGTGACATTATTTTTTCCTTCTCTTGTTCTGCATCTTTTTTTTCCTGCTGCTGCAGTATGTTTATTCCTCTTTCTTCCTCTCTTGTCTTCTTTCTCTACCTTTTCTCTCCTCCTCCATCACTGCATCTTTTGCTCTCTTTCTCTTTTAATAATAATTCTCTAATTTCTCTCTCTCTCTCCCTTCCTCTTCCTATCTCATCCGCCTTCTCTTTTCCCTCCTTTTTCACTATCTTTCTCATTCCCTTTTCATCTGGTTTCTCTTTTCCTTTCTTGGTTCTTCTGTCGTTTAACCTCCTGTCTTTTTTCTTTGTCTATTATTTTCCTTTTTCTTTCTCATCCTCCTTCTTTTTCCCAATTCATTTTTCTTTCTCTCTTTCCCTCTTACTTCACTCCTCCTTCATTTTCTCCTCACCTCCTCTTACCTTCCTAATTCTTATTCCATTTACCTCTCTTTCTCTCGCTTTTTGTTCACTTTTATTCCTCTTTCTTTCTTTTGCTTCCACTCTTGTTCCCCCTCTCTCTTTCTCTCTCCTCCTGTCTTTCTCTTGGTCAGACTCGAAGCAGAACGGTGACGCGGCGAGCGCGGCGCTGGCTAACGAGGACTGTCCCACCATAGACCAGGTGCTGAGTCCAGATGAGCGCAGTCCGGTGGGTCGAACACGTGAGCGCTACCAGCAGGACCGAGCCTGCTTCCTGCTCAACACGCGTGACTTCAGGGCCGCAGAATCAAACGTCCGGAAAGGTACGAAAGTACACACACATAAAACTCTCACACATTTTCTTTTACTTATGTGTAAAGCTAAACACAGGGTTCAATTTACTTCATGAATAAATGAAAACATACATTCTAAACCAGTCGAACAACTACCGTATTTCCTGGACTATAAGTCGCCCCAGAGTTTAATTCCAGCTTAGTAATGAGGTCATGATATCTAAAATCATATCAAAGCATTGCAAACACCAGTAAGGTCATGTGTGAAACAAAAAGTATGCTTAGAAATATCGGTTATCCGTAGGACAAATCAATAACCCTTTGGACAAGCAGATTTCATGGCCAGGCTATAAAACTTTGTTTCAGCTGCTCACGTCAAGGGGTCGCATCAGCGGACCCTCTGATCCGGCACAGGTTTTTTTTTTACACCGGATGCCCTTCCTGACGCAACTCTTCCATTTTTCTAACCAGGCTTGGGACTGGCACTGCTACTTGACTTAGTTTGTATTTGACTAACAGACAAGAATTTTCCTTAAGCAAAAAAAAGTACTCTTTATTGACTTTAGACCTGGGTGTGTAGCTATGTTTAATATTAAAGGCGATTTACACTGATGCTAAACATCTGTAGAAATACTTACGAGTGGAAAAAGTCAAGCATTGAGTTATCGTATAGCTTTCAGATTTTGCAATGTGTTACATGATGATATTATACATAGATAAAGCATTAACTCAGTCTGAATTAACTAGTTGGCAATATATTTTAACCCTAGGCTAGCGACCACTTTTTAACCTAGATGAAGGTTTATGGGAAACCAAAACATGGGACCAGCCGGCACACTCGACTAGCTAATTGGCTAGTTAGCAAGTTGCGCAGTTTTACTGGACTACATTTAAATACTTAGTGCGCTTGCACAGTATTGCTTTTAATACACGATTTGTGTAAATAAGAAATTAATGTCAAGCCACAGTGTGGCCGAATAATTTGTTCGTTTTTTTTTTTGCGCTGATCCCAAAGAAACCACTCACTGATAGCTTGTTGGCTAGCTACTGTAGCGCATAGTGATTTGTACGTTTTTGTTAAAGGTGCATTCAGAGAAGTTTGCTTCCCTTACATCTAATTTGTCTTCATGTGACTAGCTTTTGTTAGTCCATTAAGTTCCATTAATGACAAGTCCATGCTTCACCATGTATGCTGATGATGTCACAAACTCTACTGTAGTAACAGGTTCAGCAAGGGTGTTGCAAGAATTGGGCTATCATGGTGTTACACAAACAGTCAAATGTTACACAAACAGTGGAATTCTACTAAATAGAAGCGCTCTTGGAACATTGCTCGTCCAATCAGATTAGTGGACCAGAACTGACAGTTGTATAATATTGTTTTTAAATGACGCTCTAACTTTATGTAACATCCTTTCATGTGATCATGCATTAAGTGTTGTTGTTTGAGAAATTATCAATACTTGTTGCACGTGCTTTGTTTTTTTCACTGATGTGGACTCGTGTTCCTCTTTTGCTCGTGCTGACAGTAGGAGAGTTCCACTATTCTTGGTCAGTTTTATGAAATTTCATGATGTCCCTTACAGGCTGGATAATATGATACATATACCTGATGTTCATGAAGACACAACTGCCCAATCCTTCTCTCTCTCTCTTTCTCCCTTTCTCACACACACACACACGCACACGCACACACACACACACGCACACACACACATACTCAACTTGAATATCTGACACATCTGTTATAAACACCTTTGGAATTGTGCAGTTGGGCACTCTTCTATAAATATATGACAAATAGCTAATATTGATAAGTGCTTTGATAGTTATTACTGGGTAATAGCTAATTGCCTAAGGGACCTAAGTGGGGATCTATTGTAAACAAAGCAGGGACCTATCTTAATCAAAGCGGGGACCTATTGTAAACAAAGCAGGGACCTATTGTAAACAAAGCAGGGTCCTATCTTAATCAAACCGGGGACCTATTGTAAACAAAGCAGCGACCTATTGTAAACAAAGCAGGGACCTATCTTAATCAAAGCGGGGACCTATTGTAAACAAAGCAGGGACCTATTGTAAAC
>JAQMYI010000034.1:3800190-3815312 GCA_030014275.1 Clariallabes melas | reverse complement strand
ACCGCAGCACATCGAGCCTCAAGTATCACCTAGGGTGATATAAAATAAGGTCAAATGTTTATATGCGATTAATTTCGGTTAATTAATTACAAAGCCTCTAATTAATTAGATAATTTTTTTTAATCGAGTCCTGGCCCTAATATTAATGTTAACTCTTCTACAATGCTAGATCGCGGTTTAGCCTGTTTAAATTACTGCTAGGTTTTGCTAACCCTTTCTCTATAATTTTATTAATAATGTTTAATGCTAGGTTATGGGTTAAAACATCGGTTCATGGTTTAGATATTGTACACTAATGTTATAGTTCATAGGTAAGCTATTTTTTAAAATAAAAACGTAATAATCATTTTCTAATAAGAGCGGCAATCTACAGAATTTAGATGAGCTGCACCATCCCAACAAATTAGTGAAGGGAATCATCTCTGTCAGTCTAAAGCTGATCTTAAAGGTCATATGTACACCTTATATAGCAGGGTGATAAATAAATATGTAGAACATTAGATATTGTTAAAAACTGGTTTTGATGTTTCTGCAACTCCCCCCCACACACCCTTTTTTCCCTTCATGTCTTTCACTGTCCATTGCTCATTATTGCTCTCCACTGACTAATACTCATGTCATTCTCCATCCATCTCCAGGCCGCCAATGCAGTGCCAGTATTTCTTAGGTGTGACTTTGGGTAGGTATTTAATATGATCATACTGTACTTAACTGTGTTTACTGAATTCAATACAGCCTATTGGTAGGTATTTGTCATATAAACCGTATGTTTTGGGAATTTGCTATTATTTACTGAATTATATATGTGGGACAATAGTCAATAGTTGATTATTTTCCTACAACAGAATACTCAGAAGTGGTTTATTTTTTCCCAATTACACCATGGTGCTTTGCCAACATTTTTTTTCCACCACAGAATCAAGAAGTTGACAGTGCATTTGTATATTACATGTAAAATTTTATTTTTAAATGTAAAAAAAACATTTTTTTTCTATATGGGTACCGTAGGTTGGTATAAGGTAACCATGCCAAAGATTTTAAGATGTATTTAATATGAAGGTGGTTCGAATACTGGCCTCACCTCCATTTTCTTAGAATATCTGAGATATCTAAGATTTCTTACACTATATCACTCACTCGTTCATTGTCTTTTTCTCTTCACATTCCCAAAAACCTCATTTGTTTAGTCTCACACTTTGCACTTTTGACTTCCTGCTATGTGAAGTTTACCAAAAAAGGCTATGCACACAGGACAATCATTATCAAGTTAACTTCTAAGATTTTAATCACAATCACTCGAAATTAGGGGTGTAACCTTATGCATGTTTAAAATGTGGTATTGGGAATGAATACAGTCCTACTAGCTTTTACTAGTGCTGGGTGAGTTTTTCTCCATTTTTGGAATTCTTCAAATTCGGTTAACTATTATTAACTATCGGTTAAATATTAAAGGATATTTATAATATTTAAATATCACTTCCACAGCTGGAATATTTATTTGGTACAATACAGTACTGTACAGTTAAATAAGTTGCAAGGGTGAAAAATAAACCCAGTTCAGGTGACTAGAGTTTCTGTGAAACGTGGTGTTGGGTGCATTTGCATATGTCATTAGTCAATAACTCACGTGAATTCATCATTGGTCCTGTGGTTGCTAATTAGTGTTGGTAAATATATGTGACCTTGTTTGTGTTTAGTAGTCCTTGATTTAGCGTGTGTTCAAGTTTCTCCATATATATTTCAAAGCTTTTCACACCGTCTGTTTAAGCTGCAGTAGTGCAATCAGAGAGAGAGAGCGAGAGAGAGCTAGAGAAAAAGACTGATGTTGGAAATTCCTCCCCAACACACACACACACAGACACACACACATTCAATGATGCACAGCACAGGATGACATAACTGACTGAATTGTTTCTATATCATTTGTGTGATGAAGTGTGCGTTTTTCTCTACATGGTTCCCACGTTATTAGTTTCTTTCCACAGCCAGTGTGTGTACATGTGAACAAGTGTTTATTTGTGTGTGTCTGTGTGTGTTTGCATGTGTCCTTATCATCTATTTTAAAGAGGGAACTCTTATCCTTTTCCTCATGCTTTCCAGTTAACGCACACTCTTTCCAGCTAACAAACACTCTTTCCAGCTAACGCACACCAGAAAAAAGAGAGAGATTGTGAAAAAAAGAGAAGGGGGGAAAAGAATGAAAAGTGGGTAGAAAGAACCTGCTTGCACTTTTGCTTCAGTGTCTGGTCATTTAAGCCAAACCCGGGTGCGGTCATAAGCCTGACGTCAGATGTTAATAACTATGAATAGTGTACTGTGAGATTCAATGGGAATTGTTCTTTATTCGCTAGTTTTGTCACGCTTATGATAACCTGGCGAAGGTTTTATGACCACACAGTCAAGGGAAGTGTGATTTAAAGAGCTGTTGGAGGTGGCCAAGGTGTCCACAAGTACATCACAAATGATCAAAAGCTAATTTTCTAGGAGTATTTTGGTTTTAAAGTGTGTCCCAAACCCTAGTCTAGGAAAGGTGTTTCTAAAAAGAAATTTGAGGAAAAAACTCAACAACTAACAACTTTGTTCAAAAGTAAAGGAAAAGTCATTAAACAAAGAATATGACAGAACCAGGAAACAAACTAGAGAGAATGAGTCTCTATCCTGAATCGAGCCCAGGATTGATCCTGGAAGTGTTGAAAAGCATCCAAGGTGGTTGTAGTGTTCCTCAGCGCTGTTCGGATTTACAGGGTTTTTTCCGGGTGTAAAAGTATCTGTGTCAAGCTGGCTGAAAGCACAGCATCATTCGTTTGCTATTGGAAAGTATAGACTGGAAACTGCGAATCAGTTATAATTGCGTCGCTTACGAGACAACAAACAAATCTCAAAAATGGCTGATGCTTTTCCTTAGAACACGAACTAGACATGACTTCGGGACATACAGTACTCTTAATAGTTAATGAAGATACTCGACGCACTCGCGGGCTGCTGACATCACCGCAAAATGGTGGCCATGGTGTCCTTGACGGCCTCCAGCAGCAAAGTAAGGGCTCAGGCGTGCTCTGAAACTAGACCTCGCGTGCCACTCTGTCTCCAGTTGATTGAAACACATGCTGTATATAACTTCCCCTGCGGGAGACATGATCTTTTCCCAGGAGGTGTTTCCTTCAGCTGATAGAGTTGCAGAAGTGCTGTAGTCTATGAAGAATTGTGTCTTGTGGTGGATATTATGGGATGGAAATCTATGACGTAATTCATAACTCGCCTTTTCTTGTTTTGTCCTGTCTTGTCCTGTGTGTATGTATGTGCGTGTGTGTG
Source organism: Clariallabes melas (assembly GCA_030014275.1). Taxonomy (NCBI): domain Eukaryota; kingdom Metazoa; phylum Chordata; class Actinopteri; order Siluriformes; family Clariidae; genus Clariallabes; species Clariallabes melas. Next base: position 3,812,000 of record JAQMYI010000034.1, on the reverse strand, counting down.
TGTGTCTCTGTCTCTTCTTAATGTCTTCCGTTTATTTCGACACTTGTTTGAGTTCCCCTCATTTCATATATCTGCTTTATAAACTTTTCAACATTTTCGGTTTTGTTTTCTCACCCATTTCTCACTAACTCCATCCGAACTTACTCATGCATCCGTTCATTCTGACCGAAAAAAAAAAAAAAACCCTAAAAACTTTATTTAACTACTAACTGACTAATCCAACCCTTAAAACCTTCTATAAACTTCGATCGATAAAACAGCAGCCACAGGCTACGAGAAATCTCGTAGCTTGAACAACATTTCGGGAATGGCAGGGGCGTCGCTACGTTTGACCCCGATCACCGGCGCGCCCTATGACCCCTACGAGGCCCCGGGACCCCTGCGCCGCTGCCGCTCACCCATCCCTTCCATATTGTAGAGTGAAAGAGCTACAAGGAAAGTGATAGAAACTCAGGACAGGGGAGCAGGAAGAAAGAATGGAGGCCAAGTGGACCTCAGTGGAAGCAATAACCACCAATAACTATTCTGAACGTAGAGAGCTCTTCCTCCATCCTCGTCCACTCAGCTTCAGGTGCATGTGTATAAGTAGTGCTGAGAGAAGACACCCTGTGTTATATTTAGTGAGATCAGTGTGAAGGTTTGATTGAAACTATATTATTTGGGGGCCTAGTTTCATACTAGCAAGTGAAAAGTTGCTTGTGTTACTTGGCATCATTTGCAGACATGCAGTGAACGCTACTCCTGTGGCTATTGCGCAGCGTGTCCTTGAAAAATGGTAGTATCAAAAATGTACAGCTGATAATTATTTAAACATTAATGAGCTCACAAAGTAATCAGGTTACATGCTAGGTTTTGTACTACAGGTTAGCGAAGCAAGATTTACTTTTCTTTGTAATTTATCTGTACACATTTAGTGAAAGGTCACATATTATGGGATAAGATGAAAACAAAATAAAAATGTAAAAAAAAAAATTGTAGAGTCAAACGGTAAATGGGAAGATTGGATTAAGATCATTAGCTTCTGTATTTTTTGTAAAATTGAGAGTCTTAATTTTAAAAGATATTTGTCACAAGAAATTGTCACATACAGTACGTACATAGAAAATTATCACTTGTGGCTTTGTCGCTAGCTGGTGTGAACCTAGGGTTATTGAACCATATATGTGATTGTGAATTATTGAAGTAACTATTATCCTCATACCATAGTGCGACTCAAGGAAGCAGAACGACGCTACCTTAGTTCCTGACATTTCACTAACCTCATATGTCACGGGACTGAATAATACTCACTAAACACATTAATGCAATGAATGCATCCATGAGTATGCACTAGTATAGGGTCTTTATACAAGCAGGTTTAGAAAAAGGTTGAATTTATTATATATGCATTAAGTAAAAAGAAAAAAAACTATGAGTGGTTTCATTGAAATAATAATACTATGATTATCTTACCAAGAACTTAAAGTAATAACCATGTTTTATTTTTATTTTGCTAAGGTCCACATTGTTACATTCACATAGAATAAATTTAAAGTAGGATATATTAGTAAAGAGATGCTGCTAGTGGAGCTACTTATTAATTCACATCATTATTTTTTATTTATTCTTATCACATAATATTATTAATGATTTCTGTTCATTCATTGTCATTTTTTTATTTCTGCGTTTGTACAATCTAAGAAAAATAATGCCCGTAAATAATCAAACTGCAAAGTACAAAGCAATTCGGGCATGAATTCTCTTATATGTTTTAACATTTCCACTCCATTTATTAATGTATGCAATTGAAGAAGGAATCATTTTGATTTGGAAAAGTACAAGACCATTTCTAGTAGATAGATATGCAACAAACAAAAAAAAGTGCAATATACCATTCATGATGCTGGAAACGTCAATCATGCACATATCTTTTTTTTTTAATTATTATTTATGATTTTTTTTTAAATGATCATGTGTATGAAAAAGATTTGGAGATTATTATATGACTACTGTAGTTCTTTCCTGATTTGTTGGTCCTGTCCTTGGTAATGTCCTGTTGTTATTGTTGTTGTTGTTGTTGTTGTGTTTTTTTTTATCTACTTCCAATGTATTTTAAGAATGATTGTTTTTATTGTTAAAAACATTCCTTTTTTCTCACTGTTTCATTTGTATATGATATATACACAAGTGTGAACTATATGTGTATCGTTTTGTTAGATAGAAAATATTCAGGTCTATTGGACCAAGTGCTTCCAGAATTTCAAAGGAGGGGAAAAATGACAACAAAGCCATTTCTAAAAAAAAAAAAAAAAAAAAAAATGCTTCCTTGGAATCAGAAAAAAGAAAGTAAAATAATATGTTGCAATAATTGCAAATAATATATAGTTAGTTCATTGTATATTAGTACTAAATGTTGCTTAGTTTCTTAATGGAGACTCAGCTCATTGTTAGCATCCATAAAGGAGCCATTTTGTTTTAAACATGGCACCTGTCGTTGCAAAGCTGGGTCAAGAATTCTAAAAACTAGAACGTAATGATCATTGCATGCAATTTTAATTGTAGGAGTAAATCAGGGCATATGCCAAATGCTATGATTAAATAAAAGGGTTCTTTTTAGAATTGACAGAGACAACTATTGAAGAACATGTTGTTTGGGGGAAATTGGTTTATTTTAAACATCTGAAACTTTTTAGCTTTGTAGACGTCTTCAAATTCAAAGTCTCTTTGACTGGGAACCAATCATGTTGTAATGTTTTGCTAAAATGTTCCAAACCTCTAAAGTTTTAGAGGAAACCTCTAAAGTTTTAGATTCAACTCCTTCTACTGGATTAAAGTTTTTCTTCTTTTTATTTCTTTGGTCTAAACACGTATCCAAGTACTTTGTACTGAGAGTTATTGAAAAAAGAGTTGCTAGAAAAGTTTATGCAGGGACATTGTGTTTTAGTAGCTAATTGATGTTAAAATTACTTACGCAATTGTGGGAATCATATTTACAGATGCTTTGAGTTCATGTTCTTAAATTGAAAAACATTACTAATGTTACAACAGATTTCTCTGGCAACAAATTTGGCAACTTTTATTTTATTATTTTTGGAGATCGGGGAGTGGTTTATATTCTACTAAGAACACTATGATGAGATCTAGCATTTGGGACAGAGATACTGTGACAGATTCAGGAAACACCCTTGTGTGTCTTATGGGTGATCTCAAGATGCTCCTGGTGCAATAGTGATTTCTTTCAGAGCTGCTCATGCTCCATTTAAATAGGAGTTTTTAAGAAGTCTAGCCTATAAGTGCTCCAGAGGCATTTTTATTCATTAACAAAATCCATTACTTATTAAACAATAATATGATTAGCCAGGGAGGAGATGTACGCCCTGATCAATAACAACCACCATTTCTCCATTTACCATCCAGTCAGTGTCCACTTGTATATCTATATATATTGTCCTGTTGTTGTAGTACTGTATGTAGTTGTACAAATGTTTTTTTTTTGAAAGTGTAGAGAATTTGAAATCTCAACTTTTTGTGTAGTGTGTGTTCCATTTTGTTGTAACGGATACAACATGATCAGGACACTTTCAGACAAATCAAACATATTTGTTTTGAAAATGTAAGCTCCCTCTATGAGGCTACTTTTAAGCTGCTGTGTGTTATTTGAAAAAAAGACGACGACAACAACAACATAAACCACTAGCTAGATTTAACTAGCTTCACCTGCCAACTTTGCTGTACATACCTGTATCTACACAATATATGTGGAAACCCATTAAAATGATCTATACTGTATCTGTCTCCCTGTATGTTGGTTATTTTCTTATCCAAATGTCTGAATCGTGTGGTGTTTGTGTTGTGTAGAGTTTTGTTCATGTTTTTGTTGTGTGTTTTTATGTTATGTTGGTGTATTCTTTTGCATACAATACAGTTTTGAAAAATACAGTAAATTGATGCTGCACCTACACATCGTACAGGACTGTGCAAAAGTCTTGAGCCACCCCTATTTCTTCATATTTTGCTTCCAAAGAATCAAAACTTTCTTGCATATTTAATGTCTTGAGGAATAGCTCTTCAGACGTCCTGACAGTCTTTTTTGACTCTCATTTTCAGTCCTGTTTGTTAAGCCACATAGTGACCTATGAATCATTTAAGCGTTAAAACATCTAGCTTAAGGCATGAACCAGTGAGAAACAGGTGCAGATGATGACAGATGATCAGGAAGGTGATTAGTATACTGGTGATGGTGAAGGCTGTGTGGTTGGAGCAGACGAGAGGGGAAATGTGTAGTGTGTATTGCTGCTGTGTTTGTTAGATAAACTTCCTAATTTTTAACTTGTATTGAAAACATTTGTTTCCATGTCTTTAATCTACATAATTTCATTTCATTTAATATGAAGAAATGAGATGTGGCTCAAGACTTTGCACAGTACTGTATGTACACTGACTAGTCATTCAAACATACAAATATGTAAATCAATTTTACTTAAACCTTATATATCTTAAGATACATTCCTTGAGATGTAATACATTGACCTAGGTAACGCAGGTACAGTTTACACAGAATTCACAGAGCTAATAGATGTTGATTTTCATCTGTATTGTTTTCCCAAACAAAAAAAAATGTAGAGACAAACACAAAAAGACAAACCAATCACAAATGATGAAAATGTCAGCACATTTTTGTTAAAGATGTTCTACTTGAGAACCACCAGCATTCCCGATTCTTCTTGAGTTCTCATGGCCTCTTTCAGTTTGTGTTTACAAATCATAAAGTGAATCCAGTAATACACGAATGATATAAACTACAGTTAATAGTGAATTATCTGTTAACAGAACTTTCGCATGCTTAACTTTTACCACCATCGACAGGTAAAGCCACCCCAGCTTTCTACTGTTGTCCGTTTTAACTAATAAGTTTCCTTTTATGAGTGGTTTTTAATTGTTTAATGACAGTATTGAATGTATCTGGGGTGGATTATTCCATTCTTGTCATTTAAAAACCATTTGCTAAATATCTAAAAAGTATTTTTTCTGTGATTTTTTACACTACAACATGGCATGAAATTCTAGGTACAACAACGTCATCAGTGATAATATAAGTCCGTAAGTTGAAGTAGCTTTTTTTTTTTTTTACAGGACTGGAGTTTTACACCCCTTTAAAGATACATTACAAACCTGTGTGAAGTGCATGTGTTTTATGTATAATGTCGGCTCAATATGTTTGTGTTTTTATTTCAAATCCTTTTTTTTCTTCTTTTTACAACCAATACCTATAACTTTCAAATAGTTTATTTAAACTCAATGTCTTATATTGCCATTTAAGGTTAAAACAATTTCTAACCAACTTCTTGTTTTTGCTTTTTTTCCACAGTGTTAAGTTTCTAGCATTCATCGATTCTTTAAAGAAGACACAGTTAGGTGTTGTTTTCTGAGTTTTACGGATGAAGGCGCATCATCCAGATGCGACACCTGAGGAATGTTGGTTTGACAAGAAGAATTGCCCAGAAAGACAAGGAAAAATAAGCGTCTGAGGCTGGATCTTCACACAGTAACCAAAGCAACCTCTTGGAATTCTGGACCCATTCCTCGTTCTACCGAAAGTCTTCTTAATGCAGCGAGACACTGTACATTGAGAAAAGTGACACGTAACAAAACAAAAAATTCTAAAAAAAAAAAAAAAAAAAAAACATTCCATAATGCTTTGTGTCTGCCGTATAAGATCAAAACACCAGAAGCTCCAACCGCCATGTCACAGAGCCCTGAGTGTGCATTATTCTACAATTGAGAATAATGGACCAAGCTAGATTATTCATGTAGCATCTCTGCTAACCCTTTGTAGCATTTGTTGGTGGAGAGTCCTCTCCAACATTTTTTAGAGACTTTGATATTCATTAACTGTTTGCACACACTGACTAATAATGACTTAGTCACGCACAAACCTTTATCATTTTAGCATTCCAGAAGAAAGTGTCATCGGCATATTGTCCTGTGTAGTCGTATATATACATATATATATATATATATAAATTTAAATATATTTTTTTTAAGTTACATGTTTATTTCAAGTGGAACTTTTTATAAAAACCTACCCGTACCTTGTACATGTATCCATACCAGTTTTCAGTGTTAGAAATCGGACTTGTTTTATGATATGAGTTGCTATTCTGACATGAGTCTTCCATTTTTTCCCATCAGTTCAGAAAAGGCAACTTATAATCATTTAGTCCACCAAACCAAAGCCCTCCTCCAAGACCAAATAAAGTTCAAGATTGGTTCTATAGTTAAAGTCTGTATTGCCAACCAACAAGATTCCCCTTTTGACTATGATCACTGGTTATCAGGTGTAGCAGGACAGCTAAGGCCCTTAAAACCCTGCCAAGCTTATTAGGTCTTTCTTTATTAAGACCCATTTGTGATTCCCTTCCTTGACTGTCTTTGCTTAGGACTATTCCTTGATTAAAGGGGGAAAAAAAACAGTGTAGTAGTAGAGCTAAAGCTGCCATAGTGAATTCATGTGCACATTGTCAACACTTGACTGACACACTGCCACATCATCGACGACTGCTCGGACCAATTACGTGTGCATGCTATCCTTTTACTTGTTTAGAGATTATTGAATTGTTTGGAGGTCTTAAGGGTGGTATTCTGAAGCTCCTATTCTCCCTTTCACTCTGTCTATTATGTCCTCCATCAAGGAAATTCATCTTCAAGGAGGTTGAGGACTTTGTTAAAAAAAAATTATAAAATAGGAGGACTAATGTACAAAGTAGAACAAATATATATTTTGATAAGGGGTGGGAGAAATAACTGAAGAGCAGTTGTGCACAAGAATCATCCACAGAAACAATGAAACTGCACCTGGGATTTGGAAAAAAAAAAAAAAAAAAGGAAGAAAGATTCCTTTGACACCGCAACTGCTTCCCTGATTAACAGCAGGATTGAAGAGACTAACGGAAAAAAAAAAAAAAGAAATTCATTAATTGAATAAGAAATAAAGAGCTTCTGAAATGAAGGAAGCAAGAAGACTGGACAATGCAAGAGTGGAGAGCAACAAGAGAAAATGCAAGGACAAATCTTAAAACAAGGATTAAAAATAAGAAGAGAAAAAAATGCTTTTTTTTTTTTTTTTTTAAACTTTGTTTACCAGCATGAGTTCTTTGCATGAGTATTTTCTGCAAGCCCTTAGTTGAAGTGGGGGGGGGGGGGGGATGGGGGGTCTAGGAAAACAAAAAAAAAAAATTCTAATAATTATTACAATAAAAAAACTATCAAATAAAAAATTATATGCAATGAATATAAAAAAGAAAATTATATTAAGAAGAGCTATATTTTGTTTTGAAATAGTAAGAAAAATGTGAATAAATATCAACCTATATGTATAACTGCAAGATAAACTTTTATTAGTCTGAAGGAGAAAGAGAAAGAAAAAAAAAAAAAATTTAGAATTAACACAGAATTCTCCTCCGCTGCTCATTGCCCCGCTTATTCTAACTTGTCTGTTTTCCACATTAATGTCACTCGCTCACAGATGCACATTTTGCAGGCATGAGTGTGTGATCTGTTGTATGGTACGATTACAGTGCTGAGAGGTTTTTTTTTTTTTTTTTTTTTCATTTTTAGTTTCTTCTGTAGCCAAAGTGGTGCTGATTCTCAAACCTTCTTTTAATCCAGCCACTGTTTTTTTTTCCCAGCTTGCTTTAAGGCAAATATTAAGCATCTCATTCTCAGTCTGAGTCAAGTCAATGTGGCAATAATACCAACGACAATAATAGTAGAAATACTGTGGAGGTTGTAGCTGGACAGAAAAAAAAACAAGGCTGTTATGGGAGATTTTCTTTCTATAGACAAGAGTTTGTCTAGTCTCAGGTGAAAAAAAGGAAGTTGGATGCCTGTCTTGGTTGTATTTTAGTCTACCTGTCTGTCTGTTGTTTATTTAATTTTTTGTCAGTCTCTCTCTCTCTTTCTTTCCGCCCAAGTATGATTGAATTAAAATCATGAAGGTTTTTAGGAAAAACTTAAGCAGCAATACTGAAATCGCACAAGAGAGTAAAGCTAAAGGCATAATTCCTTCTTTACATCCTTTCATCAAAAATTCTTCCAGGATCTTTAGAGGTCTTCCGATGCTGTCCTGCTTCGAGCCAAGTGCGATGAATAACAGAAAGTCAGTGACCCGAATCATAACTGTGTCTGCTTACATCCAGAATTGTCAAAAGATAACAACATGAAATGTCATAGTGAAAATGGTATATAATTCTTTTTTAAAGATTGAATACAGTAAGGCTGAGGGATGAGTGTGGAGGTCTGGGAAAACCCATCGGATGTCACTGCACCCAAGTTCAAACGACCAAAAATTGCATATTGTTTTGGTCTTTTTTAAGCACCTTTAGGAAACATGTACACATGTACAACTTGAACATAAAACATTGATTGTTAATCTTACGTTCACGCTAGCTCGTGTGGCTTGTACATTTATTTCTGGTTGCACCACGTCAATGTGAACTCATTCCAAGTAGAAACTAAATTGTGAGGGGGAACTGAAAAAAACAGTCCACACCTTAGTAGACTATTTCGAGACGCCAGTTGGATTTGTCTATTTATACCTCATTAAAGAGTTGAAAACCTATTTGAACTATTTAAGCAGAAAATTAATTGTGTCTTTTTGTTAACGATAGTTATTTGTATTAGTTTCTTTGTTGTACTAGTTTCTTTGTTCATTGATTTTAGCTCCAACAAGTTTTTTTATGGATTGTTTAAACAATGATCGTTTAATTAAAATAGTTTGACATGATACATTTCTAACAAATAAATGGATTAGAAGGTTTTTTTTTAGATACAAATTTGTCACAAATGTTTCCCCCCAAAAAATGCATTTAGTCACATGATCAGGGCTCATTATAATATTTAATGTAGAAAAATGGTTGCCAGGGTTGAAAAGAAAGAGATGCAAACAAACAATAATAGATTCTTAAAAGCAGAGATTATTATTATTTTTTATTTTTTTTGGGCAAAACTCCCTGGTTTGGGCAGATGCCTCAAGTCATGCACATTTCTAAACAAACAAATGTAAACATTTATGTCTGTGTTGTATTTATTTTTATACCTTTATAGTCCCCAAAAATATTTTGGTCATGTTTGATTTTCAAAATTCAATATTAATTTGTTTTAAAAAAGGAACAAAGTACAGTTTCTGAAGTAAAGATCAGAGTTTCATGCACAGTAAACAGCATGCTTTAATCAATCTCTCTTTTTAATTTTAGGTGTTTTTTTTACTGGTTGCGGTGCCATACAAAAGACAAGAAACCTTTTCGTAGTTCAGTTCACAAAAAATATAATACCCTAACCTCAACAGGGTTTTCCTGGTCCACACACACACACAAAAATAATGTTTTGACTGGAATTAACGCTCTCTCTTTAATTTTGACCAAAAAGTTGGTGAATCAATGTTTCTGTTAACGTTATCATCTGTAATACGATTGTAGCTTATGGTTATAGGATGTAGCCTAATTCACGTTTCTGGATTCTTAGAAACAGTGCATCATGGACTGGGCAGATTTGCCTGTAGCTTAAAACTCACATGGTGCAAGCGTGATTTGGAATCAGGCCCGGATCACGTGTGTGAGTCAAATCAATGAAAAAAAAAAAAAAAACGGTTTAGCAAAAAAACACGATAATAAGTAGCTCAAATGAACTGTTTAAAAAGAAATGTTACCTGAGTTTGTTTTTTTCTTCTTTTTTTTTAAAAAGATTTTTGACCTTAAACTGTAGCAGAGCGGTCTCTTTCATTCCCAGTAGCAACAATGACGTTTTTCGTGTGTGCATTTGCGTCCCTGTGTGTATGTGTGTGAATGTGCGTAGCTGTAAATTACACGAGAGTGAACCGAATGTATTACATTTATTTTTACATTCCTTAGCTGTGTTCTTAAAATTAGCACAACATGCTGCTGAACAAAGTGATTAAAGAAAAAGAACGAGGTATGGAGAGAGAGACAGACAGACAGAGAAACAGACAGATGGAGAAACAAAAAGCACAAAAGTGGTATTAAAGGAGAATGTGGCGAATGTTAAAGAACACTGTGTGTTTCAGACTGCCAGGTTTTAAGATGCTGCTATGAAAGAAAATGTATGTGTTTATTTACTGTATATATGCGTGTTAATTTATAGTACCAGTCAGAAGAATGGACGGGACACGCCCACGATAGGTTTTTAGACACACAAAAAAAAAGTTTAAGAAAGAAATTTGATATTTTAGAATTTGAAATCCTAAAAACAGAATTTATGATGTTTGTGATATTTCTGAGTGAGATTAGCTCCGCCCTCTGCTGAAAAAGAGATTACGTGAATCGATGATAAAAAGGCGAGGGGTTTAACAGTATTTTAATTGTAAGTGCAGTGCCGCTATAAAACTTACAAACAACCTTTGAGGTGTTGTTTTACCAATTTGTCCAGACTTCTGTTTGGTACTTTTTATGCATAAAATGTTTTGTTTCCATGCTTTTTTTTTAACCTCCCATTAGAAAACCTTTAAAATCATCCATACGTGTGTTTTGTATATGTGATCAAAATTCACTGATTCATATTTTCTATATAAAAAAAAAAAAATCAGAATATTGTCTAATTCTGCTGTTTTTTTGAGGGTTTGTTAATTTCCCCTCACAGAATGTGTTTAATTGTGATGCATTTCAAAGCAGCAAGACGTTAAACACACACACACACACACGCTTGCAAGCGTGATGCATATCATTGCGTAAATGCATTCATTTTTGTTTGCATTAAGGGATGAGATGGATTTGTCACAGATGCAAATGCACATACACACAAACACACACTTCCTTTGTTGAAATGTTTTCTGTTTATTTATTTATTTATTTCATGGGGGTTGGGAATGTTCAATCTACTTGTTTCTTTTTTGTCTATCATGATCCTTTCCGTGCCTGCGATTATATCAGCTGAATTAATCATGATTTTCTGTGTGTACTGATGTGTTTAATTTGATGTACTTGAATTACGGATATGCAATCTTCGCCACACTGACCACTGCCAGCCCAATCGACATGATCAGTAATTAAGACGATTAAAGTAATTAGTAACCATGTTGTGCTTTTCTTGACGTGTTTAAATATGTGTGAACGCATGAGTATTTGCTTTAAATGCCACGTTTATATATATATGGGTTTTTCTGAGGGAAAGCATTACTAACCTGTAAAATGTTAGCTAGCATCATATGCCTTTATGCTAATCGCTAGCTGTCACAGAACAAACTAATATTTAATAATTTACTAATAATTAATATTAGCATCAGATTGGATTGAATTTAAATTTTACATCAAACTAAAACCAAAAATACGAATGAAATCTTCAATTTGACGTAAAAAAAAAATGTATTCAAGTGGGATTTTAAGGACTTAAATATCAACATTTCTCCAATTTCCTGTCCAGAACTCATCACTTCCTGTACAATTGGCTACTTTTTTTGAATGCTACACTATATGGACAAAAATATTTGGCCAAACCTGCAATGACATTCTATTGGTCCCTCCATGCAGCTTCCACTCTTCTTAGAAGGCTGTCCACAAGATTATGAAGTGTTTCTGTGTGAATTCGCTGCTATTCAATTCAATTTCATTTGTATAGCGCTTTTACACAATCAAAAGAATTATTTTTGTATGGAATGTGAGTGTGTATGAATCAAAATGGTCAGATTGACCCTGATGAACAAGCCGAGGGCGACAGTGGCAAGGAAAAACTCCTTGAGATGGCAATAGGAAGAAACCTTGAGAGGAACCGGACTCAACAGGGAACCCATCCTCATCTGGGTGAAACAGAAAGCAGGAAAT
>JAQMYI010000034.1:3779277-3792398 GCA_030014275.1 Clariallabes melas | reverse complement strand
CAGCACCGTCACCACCTCATAGGGGTTCTTAAACACCTGCTCGGCAACACACACACACACACACACACGTGACTATATTATAGCATTAAAGATGTAGAAAAGCTGTGTGTGTGTGTGTGTGTGTGTGTGTGTGTGTGTGTACCTGACTACTCCACTGAAGCTGTGTGTACCAGGTGGATAGGAGTGTGTCGTAGAACTCGGACAGCTGCTGCTTCAGAGGCGCATCAGACTGACACACGCTTTCCCAAACACTCAACAGCTGCACCTGGAATAAACACACACACACACACACACACACACACACACACACATGTTGTTGTTACTGCTGTAAAAATCTTCTACGCATATAATAAAATGGTCAAGTGGGCGTGTCTGTACATTGAAGATATTTGCCAAAAAATTATTTAGGGCGACTTAAGATGAGTAACAGCGCACATCCAGATGGTTCTTGGATTTTTTGTCTGTCTGTTTGTTTGTTTGTGCACGCATCACGTAAAAACTACTGAATTAATTTTAAGTGTGTTTTTACAGTTGTATTTGCCCGAGTTTGTGGTAACATACAGACTTTGTTTCATCGCAATCAGCCCACAATTTAAATGGAAAATGCCCCTATATCATTTAAAAAAATTATTATAATAAAAATATATACCTTGAAAAAAAATCATTAGTTCATCTCAAAAGTCAACAGATGGCGCTGTATATTTTTAAATTCTCGCTTACGAATGTGCAACTGAAATCCACTTAATAAACGCGATCTCACACCTTCATTCCGCGCACTTCACGGTAACACGTCAAACTTTTAGTTCCTTCCAAAAGTCAACAGATGGCGCTGTACACATTCTTTTTTAAAACACGTTTACGAGTGTGCAGATAAATTCCAAACAAAGTCACGGGCACAGCTAGTATTCACCTAAATGTAGAAGTACACAACACTGGTGTGTGTGTGTGTGTGTGTGTGTGCTCACACCTCTTACCTTGTGACATTTGTAATAGTAAGCGAGTAGTTGAGGCATTCTGTCTATTTCAGTGAAAACCTTCATGAAGAGCTTAGCTTGAGCTGCACATGGAGCACAAACACAGAAATTTTAATTAAATTATCTCACACACACACACACACACACACACACACACACACACACACACACACACACACACGGGTAGAGATTACTAGGATGTTCCTACAGGATTGTTTCGGCACTACAGGTTACTCAGGTAGTTGTTGGGATGCTGATGGCGGTTGCTGGGGTGCTGCTAGGTGGTTGCTACGGTATTTCAGGTGTATTTCAGCCAAGTCATTAAGAGGTGACATACTGTATTGTGTAGTGGTTAACAGGGGGCTGCTATGGTGTGCGTCAGGTTGTTGGGAGACGGTGTATGTCAACTGGTTGCTATGTTGTTACAGTAGACAGTTGGCACGCCATCCTCGGTGGTTCCTTGAGTGGCAGCAGAAGGTGCACCACGTGGGTGCTGAGGCCTTGCTGTGGTATTTCAAGGTTCAAGGCTTGTTTTTATTGGTCAACGCCACCAAATGTGCAGACATCCAGAGGAATCGAAATCCCGTTTCTCTTCTCTCTAATCGTGTGTTTACGTTGTTTCCATGTGGAATGTTTGTGGTTGTTGTTATCGTGTTCTCCTCAGGTCTCACAGTGTTGGTAGCGGGTTGGTATGGAATCTCAGGATGGTCGCCAGGGTTTTGCTAGGTGGTTGGCCATGTGGTTGTTGGGTTGTTTCAGAGTGTTGCTAGCCAGTTGCCTTCTTATCCCAGGTGGTCGTCCGGGTGTTGCTTGATGTTTACCACGGAAGTTAATACTGGGCTCCAGGCAGGTGGTAGGGTGTTGATAGGTGGTTGCTACGGAGTGGTGTGTGGTTTCCTAAGCAGTTGCTATCTTAGGTGGTGCCTGTGGTGCTCTATGTGGTTGTCTGGGTGTTGATAGGTGGTTGCTATGAGATCTCAGGTGGTTTCCAATGAGTTGCTAAGCAGTTGCTAAGTGGTAGCCGTGGTATTCCAGGTGGATAACCCATGAATGTTGGGTTATTTCAGATGGATGCTTGGGTGGTGTTGGCATTTTGCATCTTAGGTGGATACTACTGTGTTCTAAACTGGTGATAGGGTGTTGCTAGGTGGTTGCTATGTGGTAGCTACGATACCATGGTATCTACAGTAGGTATGGCTAAGTGCACGGTGTTGCTAAGCAGTTGCTATGTTGTCCCAGGTGGTGGCAGTGGTATTTCATTTAGGTGGTTGTCTGGGTGTTGTTAAGTGGTTGCTACTGTATGTTAATGTTGTGTTATTTACAGACGAATGCCTGTGTGGTGTTAGCATTTGGCATTAGCAATTAGTTGCTATTGTACACCATGTAGTGCCGATGGTGTTTCGTGGTGACTATCTAGGTGTTGCTGGACAGTTTCGCTGGTAGTGCAGTAGTAAATCCTCTGTGTGTGTGTGTGTGTGTGTGTGTGAGAGAGTAAGAGACAGAGAGAGAGACCTGTAGAGTGTGTATTGAAGGTGGAGACGATCTGAGGGCTTGTCAGGGCCTCCAGTCGGTTTTTGAGCGCCTCCAGCTGGACGCACTTCTCACTGTAGTCTGGCGTGTCCACCAGCATGGCCAGGCTGTTCTGCATCGCCGCCAGCTTGCTGCTAATCACAGCCACATCCTACACACACACACAGGTTAAGCGACCATCAACCAGTATTATAGATAAATAAATAAATAAAAAACACTCACACCAATACACACACACCTGAGTTTTGAAGGTTTCCTCGATGTCTGCACTGAGCGTGCTCCATTTATCAGCTTCCTGTAGTGCTTCGGCTGCTAGCTGCATCCTGGACTTCACTTGATCGAGCTCGACCAATATCTGCACGCACACACGCATGCACACACGCACACACACACAAATAAAAAGGACAGTTTAGATCGTGCCGTGTCTGGCATACGAGTCCCTGTGCAAGCTGTCACTATAGAAACAATAGCAGGTGTGTGTGTGTGTGTTTTCTCTCTGGACCTGCATGGATTGCACCGTGTCCTGTTCAAACTTCTTGATGTCTTCCTTCATCATCACCATCTGGTCCCTGAGGAACGAAGCCTCTTGCTTTACCGCTTCGATGTCTCTCAGCACGCGCGGCATGTTCTGTAAAGCCTGAATGCTGGTTTCTGGATGATCCGTGCAAACACACAGACACAGACACCGTTCAGCACGTTCACGTACGCAATACAAAATACATCACAAGCGCAGCAGCATCCGGGACAATAAAGGTTACTACATAAAGGACGCGCTGATCTGAAACACAAAAGTGTGTGTAGATCTCACCGCTACCTTCTATGGAGTTGTTGACTTCCTGAATAAACAGCTGCAGCTTCATGACCAGCGTGGCCGCGTGAGCGTCCGCTTTGCCCGGCGCATCCTTCTGCGCCACTTTGAACGCACCGTTCACCCAGTCCTTCACATCGAAATCGTCTGCCAGGAACTTCGAGAAGTCCATGACTGCAGGGGTGTGAGCTGATAGGATCCTCAAGAACACGCTGAAGGAATAAAGAGAGAGAGAGAGAGATGAAAGTAATGTGTGTTAATGAGTGTATCAGTCTCTCCTCATGAGTAAGGGTTCTACTGGGCACATACATCCCTTCATCTCTGATATATATATATATGCATGCATGACTGCGTATGAGCAGTTGTGGAGGAAAACACTTGCTCAAGCACCTCGTTATGTCGGGGCTCAAACCAGGAACCTTCTGATCAGCAGTGCAACACCTTAACCACCAAGCTGCCACAAATCACACAGCTTGTCATGTTATCAACAAAGCAGATGACAATATAATCCTGCCATATAAGGGAAGGAGTCTCCAGTTACAGAACTTTTACATGGAACATACATACGAAGGTAAGGTTTAAAAAAAAATAAAATAAATACAACTGTATTTTACAAACTTCTGTTGTCTTATCAGCGCTTTCTGTTCAAGGCTCCGGTCTCAGACTGAAGAGATGTTGTTATTATTATTATTATTATTATTATTAAAGTTATGCGTAAGCTATGTGTACTGAAGAGCATGGGGATTATGTTGAAAAAAATGTGTACGTAGTTGTTTTCTAAAAGTTAATTTAAATAAAATGTACATTATAAAATGTTATTTTTGACTCACACTTTCTTTTTCTTAATTTAAAGAGAGAAAGAAGAGAGGCTGGTGAAGTGGAACAGCTGATTACAGCAGAGAAATCAGAGCTAAATAAAAATATTCTTATTTAAAACCATATGCAAATGATGAACATGAGACAGCAGCCAATCAGAAGCCAAGCTACATTTGGTTAATTTACATAATCATACGAAGTGACCAATCGCGTTCCTTCACATTATTATGCATATCACAGAATAAGGCACTAAATTCGTTACATGTTATTAAACACAACTAATTCGGTAATAATTAAGATTTCTTGCTGCCAGTATAAATACTGACGTTAATATTTCTGGAGCGAAACCACAAAAGTTGTTAAAAACTAAGAAATGTACTTTAAATCTCAGACCTGCCGAGTTCAGTCCATCATGAGAGCTAGTTTTTGCCCAGCCCAGGTTTAGACACGAACAAGAAATAAACCGCCCAGGAGAAAGAGATGACCAGGACCACCAGATAGAGCTCCAGCAGCACCACCGCCTCCTCCAGCGTTAGAGCTCGCCGAAGTCTCAACTAATTCTCCCTGCAGTTGCAAACCAACTCGTCTTCGCTAGCAGCTAGATCCTCCTGAATGTTTACTCTTACTTCCGGGTTGCGAGTGCAAACGTGTATATATTTCTCCCAACCGTATTCAGGCAAACCTCGCCCCCTCCGCCCTGAATGGTCAATGTTCATCCATTCACATCAGCGTTTGTATATTCGCACAAAAATAATAGCTTAAACTAAATAAAAGGACGACAATATTACGAAGAAAAATATGCCTTTAATTACACCTGAAATCATCTGATTGGCCACAAAATGTCGATGTTGTTTTTCTTTTTTTTTTATAAACATTTTTTAACAAACAATAGTCGGATAGAGTCGGAGGCGCTCCACCAATCCCGTTGCAGAAGGCGGGATTTGTAGGAATACGGGTAGGGTGATGTATTACGCCTATATTAAGTCCCGGTGGAAACACAGCAATGAAAAGAAGTGTTCCGATTACGATGTGCTTTTTTGGTTTTAGAAACTTTGTTTGAATAATATAATATATTTCCAATTATTCATATACTTGCTAACAGCACTGCTAACATTGCTAATTTTTTGGACATATTTATGTTTAAATCCGTAAATTTAAACCTGATCAGGACGCGTGAAATGACGTGGCTGGTGTTACGGTTAATATTGTCCGTGTGGCTTCTTACCAGAAACACTATTGTAGTTAATGTTATAGCAATAAATAATATTTCTCTATAGCATTGCAGATTCACTGCTATTTTGTGTTTGAACATCAGGACAAAATAACGCCATATACATACTAAATGATAGTATTTAAATATTAAGAAGTCAATTTTAGTCTGTTTTGCATGTAATGCAAACATTTCAAGACAAATCCTTATAAGACTATATATTAGTAAAAGAAAGGTTTTGTCTGTATATTAGTAACAGAAAAAAATATCTGCTGTGTGTGTGTACCTTACAATACAGAAATCAGAAACTCAGTAAAAAAAAAAAATTAAAAAAAAACCTTTGAATAACACCTTGCAAGGGCAAATATGGATGTCGTTTTGGTGACGTCGATACTCACTTTAGCCTCGGAATTTGAAAAAAGCCAAAGAGTGGATTGCTTGAGTCATCACAGCCTTCCTGTCGGTCAGTTTTCTTGCCTGACCTTTGTTATGGATGTTTTTACAAGCGGTGTTCAAGTAAAACTGGGGCCAGTGATGAAATTTCTGGTAAATAAGGTGTAAAAATTATAAAAATTGACAAAAGACTTGGAACACAGTACAGGAATGAGACTCAATTCGAAAACAATTCGAACTGGTGTAAAAATTTTACAGCAGGCCATACGTTTGTGAATGACCACCGCAGTCGTTCCCGTGAACGCTGAGCGACTGGAGCGTCTGATCCTTGAAAATGAACAGATAACTTGTCAACAACTTGTGTAAGATATGCATCTTGTGTCTGTGGGAACTGTGTTTTGTTATCCTGTCCAATCAAAAGTCCTGGTTTGTCTTGAACGCATCTTGTTGTTTTTCGCACCATTCCGTGAGACAGTTGCGTTTGAAAATAAGAAGATCAGAATCATACCTGGTACCAACAGTCATGACGCGGTCAAAGTAACTCAGATCACTGAGTTTTTTTCCCTCGTTCGTCTGTTTGATATGAAGATTAACTGAAGATCTTATCTTGTATATGCACGACAAGTTCTCACTCAACAAAAGTCAAACCTGTCAATTTATTCTGTGCCCACACTTACCAATATTACTCGGTGTTAATCATGTTTAGGTAATAAGCTTAATAGCATGTTTCCACAACAATATCTCATCTCTTTGATTAAGTCAAATTCAGATTCTTATTTTATATCATTTTTGTCTATTTAGCAATATGGGAACAAATTTCACCGAAACCATACTCGGAGTCAGCCGTCTAAGAAGGGTTGAGCTTCTCAGAAATGCTTTTAGAGGTCCGGGCTACTTTAATCATGTTTTAATATGTAGTTTACATTGTAATTTACAATATGAGGAGCAAAAACAAGACAATAATTTACCTAACCACGCACAGCCCACAGCCAAGGAAAAAAAGAAAAAGAAAAACACATATACTACTATCTCATGTAAGTATAGATAAAGTTGCTCAATAACCACAGGCGCTGAAGGAAGTTTCACTATCATGTTAAATATCTGTGTTTTCCTGCCACAACTGGAGTGATGTAAATAGCAAGAAACTGTGTACTTTAGCAGAACGTAAAAAAAAAAAAAAAAAGATGACTTTTTGGAGCAGGTTTTTGGAAAAGCAGTTCAGTGACCCAATTTCATGTAATCATGTACCCCATAACCGTATGGTGTCTTAATTCAAATGATTGACGGCAAGGTCATGAGGTTTCTCATATTAAATCAGTCAAAATATGGTTGGCATTCTGGAGGTATGAAGGTATCGGAGCAAAAAAGATGTTTATCTAAGCAGCCTTTTTATACATCTGCGTGAGGTTTTGGTGAACGTCCAGGTCATTGTATATGATTACAAATGTCTTGCAGGTTTAACACGTAGAAACATTTAAGGTTGGTTGTGTGTTTTGGAATTTTTTTTTTTTTTTAAAAAGGATTCTGATTAAGTGTCCTCACTTAAATTTTGCAATTTCACAACCGCACACAGGAAGTCGGTTCTGATTTCAATCTCCTTATGTACATGATAAACAAGAATTTGACTGAGCAGATCCTGTCCTACCCTCGGGTTTAGCATGCACGTGCTTGGCATGGTTTTTCCAATTCAATTCAATTCAACTTCAAGTTTTATTTATATACCACTTTAAACAATGGTCATTTTCGCAAAGCAGCTTTATAGAATTAAAAAAAATTTAATCAGAAAATAAGTATGACAAACTACAGTTACAGTAACAATACAGTAACATCAAATGCTGCATATACCACCGTCATTTGTTATTATAGATGATTATTTCATCTGAATGAGCAGCAGGATTGACAGTGGAGCATTAGTTCAGTGGCCCATTGCATTACATGCCAAAGGTCGATTCCCAACCGATGTCCAAACCCCAACCACTGGATCCAAGCCTGAATATAATCGAAGGTTTACTTCAGAAAGAGCATCCAGTGTAAAACCTGTGTTTTTTGTTGTTGTGTGAAGATCGAATGGTTCATTGTGGTGACCTCTTGAAGAGAACAGCTGAATGACCAACAATATACAGTATGAACAGAGGGGACATACATTGCAGTTTGCTCGTTTGCTCGTTTTTGAAATGTAGATGTCAAGGAATCTAGTGATAAATGAATCTGACAATAAATCTAGGGTCTAACATAAGGGTCTCGTCAATCCAAGCCACTGGGTATGCATCAGACTTGCTGATTTTTGAAAGTCCACACAGAAACACCATTTAGTAACTTTCCATTAACTCTTGAACCACTTTTCATATGCACACTATGGTTGTCTTCGTGCAATGACGTCAAGGGGAATCTTAATTTGTTGTTCTAGAGGTTGGTGGTCAGAAGACTAGGGCAGAAGCCAAACCCAACAGAGCAAAACCTCACAGTCAATGTCTTTATGGGAGCAAATTCAAGCTAGATTTTGTAGAATAATACGAGAACTTTATTCAGCTGGAGGCACCATTTTAAGAGCTGATGTTTCCTCCTATGGAGCAATTCTCCTGCAATAGGTAAACCAGTGTATGGAGTCTGGCTTTCCACTTAACTTTTACTAGGTATTGCACCAGTTGACTCTTGACACAACCTGGTAGAAAATGGGGTCAAGGTATTGCCAAACCACAAACCGATCCACAAAGAAGTCTAAAATGAGCCGAGAAGAGAAGGATACCCAGATGTTTGATCTTTTCTTTTTTTTTCTTCTTTTTTTTCTCAGCATCTACCTAAACAAACTCCAGGTAGTCACTAACTGCCAACCTTATTCTGTGTATTTGTCCAATTTCTTTTTTTTTCACCTTCAAGGGGCCACCTGACAATGCATGCACCTCACCTTGACCTCTATTTTCTAATGCCTCAATCGACTTTCATCAGACTAGAAAATCAGAGTCGTATGCATGACCTCTGAAGCTCTGAGACTAGTGGACAGTGGCAGAATCCTGATGACCTGATCCAGCTTATGTTTGGTGCGATCCCCCTGGCAGTGCCCCAGCTCACCACCAAAGCAGCACTACTCCTGCTACAGACATTTCGGGGGAAAAAATTAGAAGGCGCTGTATAAAATAAGTACACGATAAGCCACACCCTATCATATTGCCCGTCGTCCTAGTAGCATGCTTGCGAGTGCATATAGCACAACAGGTCTCCTTAGGCCTGAATTGTACAGGGTTTTCATTGTGGCTGATTTAATTTTGAATTCCAACTGAACTCTGCTGTAAACGTTAACTCGCTCAGTAATGATGTCATGTCAAGTTCATCACCAGTTCATCAGATGCGCGCGGTCATCTATGGGCTCGATCATCTGCACTTATGCATGAGTATTATAGGATTTGTAAGGTGATTGAAATTGCAACGGATCAGCCACAACCATCCCCCCAACACGAACCCCACCAACAAGCACACACACACACACACACACACACATTTGATCTATTATGGTGATACAAAGGTTGCAGGGAGTTTATTTATGTTAATGCTGAGACCTGAGATAACGCTGTACTTCTCATGAATAACCTTGATGAAATCACACATCTGTGTAGTAAATGTGCTCTTGTAATGTCAAGGCGTCAAAGCTTTCATTTAAATATCCTATTCTAATCTTATTACATACATTATGTATTTTAGGATGAACTTGAACACCAAGTGCACACCAAACCTTCCTGCACATCATCACTACCTGACCTCACTCGTGCTCTTGTAGCTGAAAGGCCATGAATCCCCACGGCCACTATCTAAAATCTCGTGGAAAATCCTCCCAGAACAGTGGAGGTTCTTACAACAGTGAAGAGGGACGAAATCTGGAAAGGGATGTTCAACAAGCACATACGATTATGATGCTCAGAAATCTACAAATATAACTTTTGGAAATAGAGTGTATGTTGGTGCACTAATGTGCTTCTGAACTGAGGTAAGGTGAAGCTTGTCAGGTTAAGTCCTCCTGCTTAAAACAGACTAGCCACAACCCACACGGTGTATCTGACAGTGCTGTATATAATAAGCAACATAGGGCTGACAGGAAGTCTGCAGAAGTCTTTGTGTAGATCACTTTTAACTCTCGCTACTGTTATCATTACTAACCTAGACGAGACGTTACCTTTATTTAATTCCATTTCAATTCAGTTTTATTTGTATAGCACTTTTAATTTGTCATTGTCGCAAAGCAGCTTTACACCATCAAAGTTATGGAAGTTTGCATAAAATGTGCATGTGTATGAATCAAAATGATCTGATTGTCTCTGATGAGCGAGCCGAGGGCAACGGTGGCAAGGAAAAACTCCCTGAGATGGCAATAAGAAGAAACCTTGAGAGGAACCGGACTCAACAGGGAACACATCCTCATTTGGGTAATAACGGACAGCAGGGATTGATCTGTAGTCATACTGTGTGTTAGGCGGCTGGCAGTTCAATATAACAGTTGATGTCTTTAAGTTAATACGGAGTCCAGTTTGTTATCGGAGGTTCAGGTAGACTGTAGTAAATTCCAGTCTTGAACTATCAAGCAACTGCAGTCGCAAGTCCTCAGAGAAACAGCTGTCGAGGCCAGGACTGTCTTCCTAGTAAAGTGAGACACCAGGACGTGTCAGACAGGTCCAGAGGGCAGAGTCCAGAGAGGGAGTCTGGATCACTGGCAGCTCAGGAGCGACACGTGTAGCTCGACAGAGAGAGAGGGAGAGGGAAAGAGAGAGAAAGGAGAAGAGAGAAAAGAGGAGAGACTCCTCCGGCAGGACTAACTATGACATCATAACTAAAAAGGAGAGCCAGACGGAAACACAGACATGAGGGCTACCTGAGATGTAAAGCGACCACCGCCAACAAACCTGAGTGATCAATGAGAGTGGGGAAGACAGCATCTAAGCATACCAGTTCACCGTAATACTCTACGTACATGAGTCCTCCAGATCTGCTCCTTTACCTAAGGAAAATTTTTCAATATCAATCAATTCAATTACATTTTATTTGTATATGTAGCGTTTTTAAATTGACATTGTCGCAAAGCAGCTTCACACAATCAAAATAATTATTTAAGTTTGTATGAAATGTGAATGTGTATGAATCAAAATAATAAGATCGTCCCTGATGAGCAAGCCGAGGACGACGGCGACGGTGGCAAGGAAAAACTCCCTGAGATGGCAATAGGAAGAAAAAGCAAATCTATTTACACAAATGCTTGGCTAAATAAATAGGTTTTTGCCTAGACTTAAACACTGAGGCTATGTCTGAGTCCCAAACATTAATTGGAAGGCTATTCCATAACTTTGGGGCTTTGTAGGAAAAAGATCTGCCCCTCAGGATACTTTTGAGTCTCTATTAGAAAAGGTTTTCACCTATCGGCCTGTCGATTATTTTGTCGTAGTTGCCACTTGTTCCAACAAAACATCTCAGACCCTACAAAGCATGGCCTTCACAAGACCTCTTAAGGTGTGCTGTGGTTCTGGTAGTAATATGTTAGCACCAGATCCATAAAAGTTTGTACACTTCACTGGATTGGACTGGTTTGTCCAGCACATTCCACAATCATTCAGATTGTTCGAATTTGGAAGAAAAGTCAAAACCTTGAACTGTTTGTCATGTTCCTCAGAAAAAAAAACTTTTGTTAGGTCCTAACCAGAGCATGCTGGGAACACCCCATGTTTTGGAGATGCCCTGATCCAGTCACCAAGCCATTACAATTTGGCCCTAGTCAGAGTGGCTTACACTTGCCCATTTTGACTTCTTTTTGGGTTCTGCATTTACTATAAAGAGTCTAAGGACTAAAAACAGATGTGGATGTAGATTACCCATCTATGCGTGTACGATATAAATCTTTCCATGTCTTATCAGACTTAGCAGAGCTAGGCAGATAAGTGCTGAGCAGCAGGAAGCCAACAAGCGTTGAACTGCAAAAAATAGATAAAGTTGGCCCGGAGATGAAGAAAACACGGGGTAAATGTAAATGCTGATTAGTAGAATGTTTAATGGAGAATATTCAAAGAATAAAGTGTGTTTTTCCGTGTATATGTTGGATAAGACTTAATTCTCCTTTGTAAATCCTGCCATTACATCCAGGCATTCTGGTAAATGTTTAACAGGTTTTATCAATGTGCAGAAGGCAAACAGGAATGAGTGTGTAAAAATACGTGGACTTCACAATCATAACACGCAACTTTATCAAGAAGGACGGTATAGTCTCTGGGATAGCGACATTTATTTGGTCTTTATGGAAGGAGCCTCCTACTGTATGTTGTTGCTTTTTAACACTCAGAGATAAAGATGACAGAGAATATACAGTATATTTGCAAATGGAAATATTCAACATTTTCAATACAAAAGTCATTACAGTGATGTGAACCAAGGTTAGTGAAAATGTACAACAAACGTCAACCTGTAATTTCGTTATGCGTGCTCCTGTATACTTCTCTATAACTGCTATTAGGTGTTTTTCAGTAAGTTCAGACAAACTTCGTACACTTCTCCATTTGAATTTGTACCCATTCTTCATGATGAAAATTATTGATGATTAATGGCATCTGTGCTGCAACTGCCTTTTTAAACCCCACCAAAGTTTTTTATTTATTTTTTTATGGCATTTAAATCCAAGACATGAGAAAGCCATTACAGCATTTAAATCTCAACCAGCTTTGGTTGACTTAGAGATTAGAATTATTATTTAAAAAAATATTCTAAAAATTCGTGTCCTGTGTGACTCTCTTCAAGTCATTCTATAGCATTTCAACTGTGATCCAAGTTAGTTCTAACCCTTGATGTTTTTCATGGTCAAGAGTCGAGTCGGGTGTGTGCCTCTGAGCCTGGCCATGAAGTCCTTGCTTGTTCAATGTTCGTGTTATAGTTGGCAATGAAACTGACTTCATTAGGTGTGGTTATATTTCCTGTGACTCGATTTAATTAAATTTGACATCGACCAGACATGTTTGCAGCTGTGCTATAAGTTTTAAACGTCCTTATGATGTTCTCAGCGGTGCCTTAACCATGACTGCAATTCACCTTGAACATAATCATGGGATGAATTCATATATGAATCGCAGCTAAAGCATGTTATGCATGTTCGTAGAGGTCCCCAATACTAAATTCAGGTTTAACCAAAATGGGGATGGATAACTGTTTACATGGCTCTATTAAAGATTAAATCTTCTGTTAATCAAGCATACTCATACTAATACTAATTCTCTGTATGACTCAAATAATAAAGAGGTCACCCAAAGTACAATCAAAAAATATATATAAATAATTGGGGGCGGGGGGGTATGTATTTCTGATCTTACAAGCATTTTTCACCTTGTAATACCGCTTGTCCAGGTGGGGGGTCTGGAGACTATCCCAG
>JAQMYI010000034.1:3765670-3778416 GCA_030014275.1 Clariallabes melas | reverse complement strand
AACCACTGGACAACACCTGGGACACGCCCACTCATACATACAGTTACACCTCACAGTGCTGTTACTGTCTGTTATCAGCACTCGTGGAATAACGCCTCTCGTCCAATCAGATTATAATACTGTGGGTTATTTCTAATAATCATCTTCCGAGTGATGCACAGTCCATAAACTGACTGACGAGGATGACATCCCCCCCCCGCCCCCGCCCTGTGGTAAAACTGACACCACCTGGTTACAGCTTTAAGACTAGTGGACTAATGGTCACACTGGATGTTCACATGGAGAAAGAAAATGACATTGTTTTGAAAGCATAGACTTAAAAGTGCCAGGCTTGAGCTAGAGCGCTGTGGTTCTCCGTGCTGGCCCTGCAGAACCCCTGACCCGAACCATCTGTTATTCTCCCTGATCAAACTAAAACACGTAACACGGCTTTCTTTAGTGAAACACGCGCGGTATAGAATGCTAAGTAGAGGAACGTTATCTGTGTGCATTATTAATGAGAAAATGATTAGGGTGGAAGATCATGATTTTACTTCTCCACCCATCTGCAACACACACACACACTCTGTAACACCTCTCCTCTCTGTGCAGACGTGTGGAGGTCGTGGAAGTGGGTGAGCAGGATGTGTAACGTACAGGAGCTTCGCAGGAGGCTGCAGCAGCGCAGGAACAACAGCGGCGGAGACAACAACGTGGTACACGTCAAACACAGACACTACCACAACGGGCACCTGAGCCCACGCAGACTCTAACTCACACACACACAAACACACCTGGGCCTAGGAATACTCTTTGACAATGATGTCAAAGCAGCTCTCTCTCTCTCACACACACACACTAATCGATGCTTCCCCTGAACTCCCAGTCGCCCATCGCTCCCAGGATGTGACTGTATTTAGCGCACAGCAGGACTGAAGTCATGGACCTCCGTGTGTGTGTGTGTGTGTTTTTATACCCGTGTCTGTGAGGGTCACCTGACTTGCACTTTCTTTCCTGCCTGAGGTATTCCATTTTTTGACGATTAGACGTTTATTTTGCTTGCAGATGTCTGTTTTTACGAGGTTTTTGTGCGGACGTGCTAGTTTTGTACAGCGCCCGGGGCGTCCATACGGACATTACATATGCGTTTGCATTTTTTAGGGGATGAATTTTTTGTGTATCAGGGATAAGTTTTTGTGTCTATTTTAGAAAAACAACAAACAGCATGCCCACACAACTTTAGTACCGTGGTGCAGTTTTATTTGTAACGTCAGGGGTGGGGGAGGGAGGGGGGGTATTTTTGTGCATCAGCATGGGCGGGGCAGATCTGTGGCTGTTAGTGGATTTGTCATGTACGAAAATGGAGACGTCTAACGAGTCCTGTTTGTATTTTTTAGTAAAAGTCGTGTGTGATGTTGTGGGATTAATAATAATAATAATAATAATAAATAATAATGTCTGCATTTTTCAAGCTGTTAAAGGATGACACTAGTTTAAGCTGCAGGGAGCGAGGACACGCCTCCTCCTCCTCCTGTTCAAACGTTCTCGTGCTGATGTACGTGTGTGTGTGTGTGTGTGTGTGTTCGATTAAACGGCGAAGTCAAACTCTGAACTCTCGCTCGTCTCTTCATTCACACGTGCAAAGAAATTCACCACTGCAAACGTTTTTCTTATGAAATCTGATGACTTTATCTCGTCAGGGTTTAGAGTTATTTAACAGAAATCACATGAAGACATTTTACACAGCTTCTCATCTCATCACACACACACCAGACATTAATTAGGACATTATTGTGTGATTTGTTTTTCTTTCTTTCATATCTTAATCCCGCGATCCGTTCCTCATTACACACCCTGACCCATACACACACACACACACACTCCAAAATGGCTCCCTGTTGAACTGTAAACTGCTTCTCTGTACATTTTTTTGATTTATAAAGAAGAATGCCATGTTTGTCTGTAGGATCGGTTTCAGTCTGACACCTGACTAAACTACACACAGGGAGCCGTTATGGACACACACACACACACACACACACACACAGAGCTGTGTCTCAGAACTTAAACGGAAATGCTGCACATTGGACCTCAGACGGTAACCCCTCCCCCACGTCCCTCCCCATCCCGGGGGGGCGGAGACCTCATTTACACCACTGCTCAGTAAATCTGACCCAGAATCAGCTCATGATGATGAAACTTAAACCGGTGTGCCATCTTTAGGCGGCACGGCGGTGTGTTGCGCGTGTTTATCTCGCCCCCCCCCTTCTACTGGAACGTTCCCCTTTACTGCGTCGCTGCCCCCCTCCTCCTCGCCCGCCGCAGGTGGAACGGTACAGCTGGAGTCCAGACCCTCCTTTAGCGGACTCAGAACCTCGTGCGCCCTCGGGGGAGAACCCAGAGGCAGGATGAAGCCCACTTTGGCGCCTTTGCCCCCCTGATCTGCGGGAGCCGCGCGTCCCTCGTTGTCCAGAACGCCGTCCCCGTGCAGCCAGTCCATCTTCTGCATGTGCTGCCGGACAGCGTCGTCCACGCGCGCATCGATCATGGCCTCGGTCAGAACGCCGTCCTCAGAGGAGTACGCCGCGGCCTGAAACACAACGAGAGGATGAGTGACCCCGAAGAGACGTGACGCTGCCCCCTAGTGTTGGTCAGGATCACTGCGACACACATAGACAGAGCTGACCTACTTTCATGATTAGCATCAAGAACACAAGACTTTTCTTGTCGGAATAATAATAAATGACCCCCCCCCCCCAAATCGCATTGAGGAACAGTCCAGGTGTGGCTCCTCCTCACCTGCCAGGCCACGCCCAGTTTGGAAATCTCTCGACCTGACATGCCCTCTGTGCGCTTGGCGATCTCCGAACACTTCACTCCGTAGTCAAACTGCGCCAGCTTCATCCGCCTGCAACACACACACACACACACACACACACACAGCGTGATGACCACACCCGAGAAGATCTCTAGACTAAATAATGGCCGAGTTTTCAAACACGACCTCATAAACCGCTGTTCTGTATTCAGACCTCAATAAAACTTCCTTCAGTGGGTTGAGAGTTTTAGTTCCTCTGCTTTTCTCCTGAACATCCTTGACCTGATAAACCTGCACTTCTCTCCCTCCTCGCTGTTATTAACGAGTGTGTGTGTGTGTCTGTGTGTGAGCTCAGGAAACTTTATGACACACTTACACTCCTGGGTGACTTGTTCACTAAAAAACAAACGCTACCGCGGCTCGAACGCGTCTAACGGATTCCGTCCTTTTAATTAGCGCGATTCAATTAGTGTGAATCATAACGATTCGCTTTTCTGAAGCTAAACATTCAATTCAATTTAATTTGTGTAGCGTTTTTATAACAGTGCTCTGGACGTGTTCATGAAGTGTGTGAGGAAGTGTGTGTGAATCAGAATAATCAGATCATCATCTATAACAAACTGATCAGTTCAGTGTTTTTTTTCCTGTAGCTCAACAGTGAGGTTTAAAAATACCTTCACACTCCAGATACAGATGATGAACGATGTCTAGTGCTCCGTCTGTCTTATGTGTGTGTGTGTTTGTGTGTGTATCTAGGTCTCAAAACAAGGTCCTGTTTATTTAAAGCGATAGATATAAATAGCCAATGGGGCGTGTGCTCACTGTCTCCCCCCGGTGGCCGGCTCCAGGACATATTTGTCGAAGTACAGCCGGACGAGTCTCTCTCTCTCCTCGGGCCCGGGCAGAGCGAAGTTCACGATCTCGTCCACACGGTCGTTAATGGCCCAGTCGAACTGCTCGGGCTGGTTACTGGCCAAAACCAGCATGAACCTGAAAAACACACGGATCTGATTCATCTAACTGATAAATAAAGTTTATACAATAATCGTCTTCATCTTTATTGAAGTATTGGATCCTGAGGAAGGTGTTTAACATAGTGATGAAATGATGAAGGTGATCAGCTGAGATGTGCTGTATAGTGTGTATTGTGTGTGTGGGTGTGTGTGAGAACACACTTGTTGCTTTGCTCTCCAGTTCGGTACAGGAAGGCGTTCAGTGTGGCTCGCAGGTCCTCGCTGATCTTCTCCTAAAAAACAGGTAACACACATTCAGTCACACACACAGTGTAGAGTGTAATGAGCTGAACACACACACACTCTCCAACACTTACGGTGGATCTCTTGCGCAGGAAAGCGTCAGCTTCATCCACAAACAGCAGCAGGCTGAAGGGAAGGAAAACAAAACCATGAAGATGAACTTAAACCCTGCAGCCGAGATCATAAACACTGGGGTTCACATCTCACAGGAATGCTGGGGTTAATCAGCAATCTTTACCTGTGTGTGTGTGTGTGTGTGTGTGTGCTGCAGTGTCTCACCCTCTGCGGCTGGTCCCGGCCCAGTCAAACACCTTGTGCATGGCAGTTACACCTTCCCGCCCCATGGGGGCGACGTCTCCCCCGGTCATGATGGCGTAGTCCATCCCAGAATGCATCGCCAATTTCTGCTCCGAGCACAGCAGGATGATGAGGAGATAAACAGAGAACACGGTGTGTAAGTTCTGTCTGTGTGTGTGTTTCTTTTCATTGGTTCATCATTTTTTTCCCTCTTCTCCTTATTATTAATTGTGTCTAATTATGAGGTGTGTGTGTGTGTGTGTGTGTGTGTGTGTAAGGGGTTTGTATATACAGTGAGTCCCCGACATACAGACATTCAAGTTACAAATTTTTGAAGTTCCGAACATGCATTTGCACATCTTTGATCGCGTGTCTGGTTGAAAGGAGTTCTGTACAGATACACTTCCCTCTGTCTGTCTCTGTGTGTGTGTGTGTGTGTATACACACCTTGGCAAAGAGTGTTTTCCCCGTCCCTGGAGGTCCGTACATCAGGATGTTCCTGTAGAGACCATGGTTCTGGCGGGTGTTCCGGGTCGCTATGGCGATGTCACGGACACGTTCCTCCAGAGACGGCTGTGGTGAAGGAGTTAATTAGTGAAGGAGTTAATTAGTGTCAGAGCATGAAATCATAACAGTCATGTGATTACAGTGCTCGCTCGTCCTACAGGTCTGATACTCACACTGAGCACCACGCCTTCCAGAGCGTCCTGAGGCTTACTCATTAACCTCCTGCTGGTCTGACAGACAGACAGACAGACAGACAGACAAGATTTAACTTTTATTTTGGTGAATCAGTGACATCATTATAAGACGGTGTGTATTTTGCGCGGTACCTTGACGGGGTGTTTGATGGCCTCTGCCATCGTGATCCGCGACGTCTCCCTCACCAGAGACGGCTTCCCGAGCCGAGCCTCGATGTACCTTCCTGCCACACCTGTGGCGTTTTTGGCCGAGTAAACACCCACGGCCAGCAGAGTGAGTCCTGCCACCTAGTGGTGTGGAGGAGACGGCACAGGGTATAAACACACGCGAGAACTGATGAAACGAACACAGACGCGTGTATGTGTGCATGTATGTGTGCGCGCGCGTGTTTACCGTAGCAGTCACTTTGTCCCAGTCTGAGACAAACGCCCTAAAACCCTCCCCAAACACAGCACCGGCGGTTCTGAAACACAAGACCATCACACACACACATCCAACAGTCAGCACGTAAATCAAATGAAGTCAAATATCATAAGACAATTCTCTTCCATGATGACATTAGAACACAGTGGTGTGTGTGTGTGTGTGTACCGTATACTCTCCAGTACAGTCTGTCTGTGTTCAGCTGCTTTAAGGCGGATCTGTTCCCTGATGATGTCAGCGTTCTCTCTCTCCACCCGGCCGCGAGCTTTAGCCTCCGCCTCGATCCGCAGCATCTCATTCTTGTGCCTCAACTCCATCTCATGTTCAATAGTGGCTACACACACACACACACACTTATAATACACTCCCTGTCAGCACTCCCCCTGTGTGTGTGTGTGTGTGTGTGTGTGTGAGTGATGGAGTGAGACGCACCTTTCCTCATAGCCTCCTGTTTCTGTACGGACTCCTCCTGTCTGCGCAGGTTCTCCTCATTTATAGCTTGCTGGAGGACGAAACAGTCAACATTTTTCAAAAAGTATTCTTCAAAGTATTCAGAAAGCCGTGTGTGTGTGTGTGTGTGTGTGTACCTGTTGACGGAGCTGATCCTCATAGCGCTGCCGTGCCAGTTTGTCCTGGTACTGAGCTCTCTATCGGAGAAAAACACACATTAACACACACCTGAGCACTACATAGGGACTGTTCTAACACCCTCGTCCCCTCCGTAGTGTTCCCTCTGCCACAGTGTACACTCCTGAGAGTCCTCGCTCTCTCTCTCTCTCACCGCTTGGTTCTGTTTTGTTTCTTCATTAAGTGTTTTCCTCCGTTCCTCCGCCTGGATGCGGATCTGATCCCCCTTTAACTGCTCCACAGCCGCCTCGTATTCCTGACCGACCACACACACACACACACACACACACAGTTATCATTATGATGTTTCATGATGTACACAGGTCATAGTAAAGATGAAATAATTTTTGGAGATAATTAAGAAGACGCAGCGTGACATGAGCTCCACCTTCATCTTGCTCTGGTGCTCCATCTGCACCGACTGCTCCTGCATGCGCGCCAAGTCCAGCGCCTCCTTCGCATGGCCTGCGGGGCAAAAGCACACGGTTACACGTTTCAGCATTCCTGGTTTTCGTGTCACTGTCATGCAGTGGTGTAAAGTATTTGAGTAAGTGGACTTTGTTACTGTACTTAAGTATTTTTTTGGCTACTTTGTACTTGTACTGAGTATCAAAAACATAAGCAACTTTTACTCTCTACTCCACTACATTTTTGATTGAATTTATTTACTCTTTACTCCAGTACATTTGAACGGATACGTACCGTTACTCATTACATTGTGATTGTGCGCGACAAGTCGGCATCTTTATCCAAGAACTTTGAGAACCAGCTTTTGTTGAAGTTGAATAAAAATATTGCCCCCCTCTGAGACTGAGAGGTAAATCAAATCAAAGTCCGCTCTGAATTATTTATTTATTTATTTTTGTCCATTGTAGACTGAAAATACCTTTTTTTTGAGGAAAAAAAATCTTTTACTTGTGCCTTTTTTGAACATTTGAGTTTGACTGAGACTGACTTTTGTTCTGCCATTTTGAAATATTGAAGTGTTCAATTTCATTTCTATATTAGGGAATAAAACCTCATAAATAAACGGTTTCTTGTTTTTCACATTTCTTGGTGTTCTTTGAGCCTACGTTCAGTACGAGTAAAATACTTAAGTTCTTTTAAAATCGGATACTTTAAGACTTTTACTCAAGTCTTATTGTAATTGGTAACTTGTAATGGAGTCGTTTTTACAGTAAGGTATCTGTACTTTTACTCAAATATGGTTTTCAGGTACTCTTTACACCGCTGTTTATAAGTAGAAAAAAAATACATAAAAATTTTTATTTATAGCACAAATTTGCTAAAATTGTCATATAATAATTAATATGTTGTGTGTGTGTGTGTGTGTGTGTGTGTGTGTGTGTGTGTGTGTGTGTGTGTGTGTGTGTGTATACTGTACATATAGGCCGTGATTACACTTTGGAGTGTTTGAACGATTACCTCTACACTATCAGGTGTGAGTTGAACATGACCTCGAAGCCACAACCCCAGGATGCCCTATACTGGCTGGAATTCTCCCAACACGGGTGATTTTTTAAAAGTGTAAAAGATATTCAAATGAAGGGCAGGGTTATATTTTTGTATATTATTTTGTTTATTGTTAACATTAAAACTTTATGCGACGAGTGATCAGATTTACACCTGAAACCTTTAAATCAGTCAAAGAGTAAAGATGATACGAAATGGCATGCAATAAATCAGTATCTATCTATCTATCTATCTATCTATCTATCTATCTATCTATCTATCTATCTATGTAAGATAATGTGATTGTAAGGTTTGAATTTAGACCCTCTTTATCATGATCAATAATAGCCTAGGCTATGCCTCCTTCACTGTGACTGACAGACACATAGGACACGCCTCCTTCACCAGGACTGACAGGGCATGTTGGGGTCCACTTAATCTGTGCATATGTGTATTATATATACATTTTTAAATGTAACTGTTGTAATATTGCACAGGAAGGCCTTCGAGTGTATGTTAACGTCGCCGGCATACCCATGGGTGTGTGTGCTGAACCTGTCTACGAGGGTTGAAGACACGTTCATGGATTTGGACATCTTTCAGATCTCGTTTTGCTATAGTGTCCATGGCAACAATAAATCAGCAGTGCTGAAGAAAAACTACAGGCCTGTAAACAACAGTAAGAACCACAAACACACACACACACACACACACACTGAATTCCAAATACACTATATACTGTATATATATATGCACTGTTCATTCAACATACGCTGTTCATTTTGCAGTTCAGCCTGTAGCACCATCAAACCTGACATTGCTATGGAAACCAGATGAGGCTGTTTTCCAGTGGCTCAGCAGCTATAATGAAGACATAATGCTTGTCCCATTCCTGCACTACCAACTCAGCATACACGGAAACGGCAAGGTGTGTATGAAGCTCTAGTGTACATATGATATGATATTTTACTCACCACACAGATGATTAGTACTTGAGTACTCGTGTGAGATGGGGCACATACAATATGTGCAGGAATTTGGAGCTTGTCTTGTCTCAAATGCCTCTGAGTCAAAAATGTTGATTTTATGTTAACCAAAATTGGGTTTGGTCACTGGGTCACTTCAAATTTACTGGTTTTAATTAGTCCACACATGAATTACAGAATAATACATTGTATGGTACTGTACATATTCTACTCCCATTAGCAATATAAATAAAAACCTGTACGGTCTCCTCATGTTCAATGGGTTTCCCTCACCGGTTTCCTCCCACAGTTCAAAGACATGTGGTCTAAGATGATTAGCTTTTCCAAATTGCCCCTAGTATGTGATTGAGCGGGTGAATGTATGCAGTTTGTTGGCACCTCATCCAGGATGTATCCCACCTTGTGCCCTAATTTTGGCAAGATATGCTCCAGGCCACCTGCGATGTCCCTCCACAGGATAAGTAGTATAGATCATGGATGGATGGATGGAATTTCTGACCAATCAGAAATAAGAATTATCTCTTTACCAGCCTTTTCTGAAAACATCAAGAGACACCAAGTAGTAAACCATGTACCCATACTGGTTGCACCTGACTCCATCACTTGGTGGAAGAGGTAATCCACCACCCCAAAATTCTCCCTTGGATTATCAACCACCTTAAATTTTACTGACCAAAGTGCAAGATACCAACAAGTGATCTGCATATTGGCATCCTTCAAGCAGTGGAGGCATCAAAGCAGGATGTGATCAAAATAGGGGGTGAAAGGGTGCGCTAGTAGGTAGTATCGGACAATGAGGACCACCCACTTGATGGCACTCTTTCTCAAACATCCAGTAGATATCTCTCTTAATGTTGGTAAACAGAATGGGGTGCTCCTTCTCCACACTTCTTCATACAAATCCATCCACTGGACTAGAATTTTTCAGTTACTTATTGGGCTGGTGATGTCTAAAAAATTGGGTACAAACCCATGTTAATAGCCAGCCAGCTCCAAGAACTGCCTCACCCCAGTCATATTAGTTTGGACATGCACATGGCCATGAAACGAAAGGAAGCCCAAATATATACTACCACCTTTTGCTGTGACTCCAGCCAGACTCAAGGATCTCATTACAGCACTCAGATGTAGCAAATGCTGCGGCCAATCATTTCCATAAATGATTATGCAAATAATCAAGGGGATGTAGATTATATCCCCTTATGGAATCAGGAAATTGAGGTGGGAAATCTAAAGGGCATCACCTCATCCATTCGCCTAATCTAACCTAACCTGTGTGTGTGTGTGTGTGTGTGTGTGTGTGTCTCCTGGGGCCAGAAAAGCTTACCGAAGCACAGCGGACAGACCGAGCAACTCGCTTCTTCTACTGTACTACGCTACTTTAAAACTTTACAGCTGGCTTAGTTGGCATTTTGAAAAAGTCCACTTCACTGAAAGAAAAAAAAAAAAGAAATGTTAAACAACTTTGGTGGTTGAGGCCAAACAACTAAACGTGCGACCGATCAAATTTAACTTTCCGAAAAAGCAGAGCATGTTGGACATGGGAACATATTTTTAGCATGGACTGCTGTGGCCACAAAGAGGACACACGCCCATGAGTGTGTCCAAAAACTAAAATATAAAAACCTTGTTTAGCCCACTTCCTGTTAGTAAATCAACCCCATTTATCAGAATCAGACATACAAGTTCTGTGGTAGATTTTAATAAGAAAATGTGTTTAGATTAGTGTTATAAATCTGGTAAAGTGGAATTGTATCTCCAGAGTTTGATCTGAAGCTAAGGTTACTATCTGTGTGGAGTTTCACATCTTCTCTCTGTGTCCGGTTTCTTCTGCGTTCTCTGGTTTAATCCAAATGTTCAAAATATTCAGATTATTATTATTATTTTTTTTTTTTTTACAAAGTGAGTACAAAGCACTGACACTGGAGACTCCTTCCTCATTATACATGTCTCTTTACCATTATTAAACAATGAGCCAATTATTCAATTAGACATATTAGGTAAACTTCCAGAGTTGAAAGAATTTCGCACCGCAGAACGTTCTACCCTGCGCCCTTGAACATTTTATACAAATGGAACTCAATTAATTTAAAAAAAAGTGAAGATATTCAGAGAACTTTCACAGTGTGTGTGTGTGTGTGTGTGGTTTGGGTCATATCCATGGTGGAGTACAGGCAGAACGATGTTGCTGATATATATAACGTGACCTTAATAATATATACAGTATATATTTTTGGAAAGAGGTTTTTGGTGTGTGGTTTTTTTTTTTTTTTTGGTCATATATGTGGCCTATATAGTGAACAGGGTTTGTGGTCTTAACCTGCACAGTGAATTGAGAGGAAGCCAGGTAGGTGGTGGTTTTGTATGTGACCTATAGAGGATGAATAGGTGTGATTTCCTCCAGTTATTCACAACTGGTATGTGTTTTACAGGTGTTCAATGTCACCTCCAGTCAAACCAACATGTCAGTGCCGAGGTCCAGGTTCACACCTAACACCTACTACACAGCACGGGTGCGGTCAGAGCCTCAGAGCTACTACAAAGGCGTTTGGAGTCACTGGGGTCCTGCCATTTCCTGGAAGACTGAACACACTGATCGTAAGAAATGTATTGATGTCTGTTGGTTGTATAATTTGTCCACATGACCTAAATCCCTTCTTGAATTTGTTCATTGGTTTCCTTGGATTAGTGTTGGCAATTGCTCTGGTATAAGACACTTGGAATTTGCTGTTAACAGCTTCAAGATGTCTCTTTATGTCCAGGAGTGTATTTTTCTATAACATTTTCTGTAATGTTAAATTAATGTAGTTCCTTTTCATGAATCTGGAGTTAACTATAAGTTAAGTACAATGATGTGAAAAAGTATTTGCCCCTTTCTGTTTTTTTTTTTTTGCTTTAATTTTTTCTTATTTTTATTTTTTTTGCATATATATTGTTCCCGATTGGCGCAGCGGTAAATTACTTGCCCCATCATCTGGAAATCACAAGTTCGAATGATGTCCCTCAGCCAGGGTCCCAAAGAGAGTTGATTAGCTGATTTCTCTCAGAGGGGAGGGGCCTAGCACTCTCACATCAATCATGGCTCTACAACCAATCATGGGAATCTGTGAGGTCACGAAAGTGGTCCTCCAAGTGTCTTACACCGCCCCCAACGGTGTGTGAGCGAGCAGTACGAAATGATGTTGTTGGCTGCCTCGGAAGAACGTGCTAGCCTTCACCCTCCCTGACTGGTAGTAATAGCTTTATTGTGGGAGTCCCCCCTAGTGACGGGTGGGAATTGGACATGACTAAATCGAGGGAGTTTTTAAATGATGATTTCATTTATTAAGAGAAAAAAGCTGTCCAAACCTGCCTGGCCCTATGTGAAAAAGTAATTGCCCCATAAACCTAATAACTGGTTGTGCCGCCCTTGGCGGCAACAACAGCAATCAAACTTCGATAACTTAGGCGTTAAGTCTTTCACATCGCTGTGGGTGAATTTTGGTCTGCGGAATATTTCCCTTAATAAATTAAATCACCATTTAAAAACTGCATTTTGTATTTACTTGGGTTATCTTTGTGTTATATTACAATTTGTTTGATGATCTCAATCATTTAAGTGTGAGGGCAGGAAGGGGGCAAATACTTTTTTTAACGGCACCGTGTCTGTGTGTGTACGTACTGTCTAACATGTGGACAGAACAGCAGTCGATAAATGTGTATGAAGTGTCTTCTGTGTGTGTGTTTAGAGTCCAACGATATGTTTTTACGATACGTTTGGTTGACTCTGTTCTTACTGCTCATGATGTTGCTCTGCTACTTCTCATACACCAGGTGAGACTTTTCATCTCTCTCTCTCTCTCTCTCTCTCTGTCCACAATCCATTATGCTGCAAATTGTATCATCGGCTCATCATAACAGAATTTCTTTCTTCATAAATGACTGTATTCTTTTAAATAAAACTGCTGTGGTATGAGAGTAATTCCAGATCACAAAAGATCAGAATTAACCATATAAGAATAAGATAAAACATGAGTTTTATACACACTTAGAATAACAATCTTAATGTCGCCTTGTTTTCAGGTACACGATGGATTAATAATGTAAGTTTATTGTTATTTTTCCTCCAGGTGGAAAAGGTGTGTAATGAACCCAAGTCCTGCTCCTCATATTGGAGAGTTCAAAGTGAGTGATATTTTGTAAAATGTAAATGTTTCCAGTGGAAAC
>JAQMYI010000034.1:3689312-3699663 GCA_030014275.1 Clariallabes melas | reverse complement strand
TTTTCCGGACCTCGGACTGAATAGAAATTTGGTAAGTGGACCTTTCAAATTTATATTTGAGTACCCCTGCTTTAGAGGGTTATGGTTGTCCAAGGTTCAAGAATGTTTCATATGCTCTTACTGAGTCAGTCCTCCAAGAGGCCATCCCACTGGCACAGGTAACCCGGCTGGAGGTGGCAGATCTCATCATTTAAAATGGCAGATCTGCTTGGTGGGGAAGCCACCAGCAAAAGTATCAGCGTATGCAAAGGTATTGCTGGCAATCTTGAAGGCAAAAGCAAACGCATGTGACCTTTCTGTAAATGAGAAGTATAGGAAAGGTGCATAGCAGATGGTTAGGCTATGCTTGCACATTCTGTCCCAATATGCTGCCCTGTTCCACCACAATCAGCACAACTTGTTGAATTGGAGAAACAAAAAATTGGTCGACCTGCCACTTTGCACATTTGTCCCCAGATCAGGTCCACCACATCTGGCAGCAAGCAGTACTCTCCCTGGCACATGTGCTGTCTTAAAAGCCAGTGCATATATTATCTAATGGCTTATCCTAAGTTCTCACCAGGATATCATCTAGTGTAGTGCACGAAAACTGACCCCTAACCCATATACACAAAATGCTGTATAACACAATGCGACACATTTATACTGTGTCTTTTATAGACTTTACAGCCTGACTTGTAACGGAGCTTGTGTACCTGGTTGCACATACTTTTAAAAGCCTTTGGAGTCAGGTCAGGTGTGTTAGCAGGAACCGCTGACACGTTTTGACACGTTCGGATACAAGCGTGTCGAGAAATGCAGACAAAGCAACAACGGTTTAAACATTTTGGAGAGAATCCAGTCAGTGAAAGTTATTACTACTATATAATTGCTACAGTCATTTATAGCATCCAAACATTTCTGAGAAATCTCTATATTGTTAACTTATCTATAATCTATATTGAGGCACAATAGCGCTTAATCTGACAGGCTACCTAATAAAGTTCACCTGTAAAGTGCTGTTCTTCATAGATCTCTTCCAGATGTTTCTTTTGCCCCTTGTCCTTCACAACGGCCTGGAGCTCGTCAACCTGCATGGTCCTCGCCTGCAGTTTTTGTCCCAGGGTCTCCACTTGTCTCTTACATGCTTTCAGCTCGCTCATCATGTTCTTTAAATGTTCCTCTTTCTGATCTGCCAGTTTTTTCATATTCTCCAAAT
The DNA here is from genome assembly GCA_030014275.1 of Clariallabes melas. NCBI lineage: Eukaryota > Metazoa > Chordata > Actinopteri > Siluriformes > Clariidae > Clariallabes > Clariallabes melas. Next base: position 3,698,465 of record JAQMYI010000034.1, on the reverse strand, counting down.
CCATGTCTGTATACAGCAGGAGGCCCGTCTTTGTCTTCAGCATTTCGCTCGTGGTTTCCAGCTCTTTGGTTTTATCTTGAAGCTCTTTTTCCCGTTGCTGCAATAATTTCTTTAATTCTAAGGTTCAAAAAAGATTTCTGTCAGCAGTTTCTTCTCAGCATAATTCAATAACTCTGCTCTCCATCCGATCAGCTGAATACTCACCGAGTATGACGACAGATTCTTCCAAGTCCACGCTGTCCTGGTCGGTGAGCTTCGGTCCTACTGAGGATCCAAAAACAAGGTGATTCATTTAGGCACTGCTTTGTTCCATGAACCATCACCCCAACCTCACAAAAACTACATTACTCTCCTTTAAAGTAAAGGAGACACATACCATTGTAGATATAATTCTATTTCTAACAGTGTCCCATTGAAGTATTGAATATGATTGATCAGAAGTTCTTGATTAATTTACTCTAACAGTATGTTGATATTAATGCCCTCATCCTGATGTGATATAATTTATATAATAACAACATACTGTACACAGGGACACGTACCATGGATTTCTACATAAATCCCAATTTAAACACAGGCCTCATCACCTGACCTCACTAATGCTGTTGTGGCTGAATGAGCACAAATCCCTACAGTCATGCTGCCAAATCCCAGAAAGAGGGATTAAATCTGGAATGGTATATTCAGCACGCCAGTGTGGGTGAGATGGTCATGGGTCCTTCTATTTTTGATTTTTCTTTTTTCACTACTGGCTTGAATATGCTTCCTTTTTAGATTTTAGTAGGTTTTCCCAAACTACTTCCTATTCATTTTGTTTTTTTCAACCGGTTTTAGCAATATTTAACTAGATGAGGCCTTTATTTGTCACATATAAATTACAATACAGGGAAATTCTTTCTTCCTATGCCCAGGTAAGAAGCTGGGATCAGAGCACAGGGTCAGCCATGATATGGCACCCCTGGACCAGGCAGCTTGCTCAAGGGCACAACAGTGGCAGCTTGGTGGAGCTGGGGCTTGAACCACTGACCTACTGATTAGTAACCCAGAGCCTTAGCCTGTTGATACCACACTCCATCCAAAATAACCACCTTACACCGCCAAACTACAGCTTGAATGCAGGAAGATAACTTACTTAGATCAGGTGAAAGTGGCTCCATTCCTAGAAAGAAAAAAAATCTACCAATGTAATTACAGGTCTAAACATGTTTTGCATGAAAAGTATGATATGATTGTGCTTTAATGAAAGAAAAAAAGTTAATCGTTTGGAATACTACTTTTGCATTATTCCATCACTCACCAGACATGTATAAATGTATGGACTTCTCCACCTTGTTTTGGCCAGTAAGCACCTGACAGGTGTAGGTTCCCGTGTCCACGGGCGAGATGGATTTCAGGATCAGGGACACGTTTCCCCTCTTCAGCTCCGGAATGAGCATACTCGCCCGGCCTTCGTAGCCCTTCCCGATGCTCATCTGCCCGTTTTTATACAGGTAAATGCATTCCGTTCCCCGAAACCAGCGGACCTCCATGGGCACGGCGCTGGTTTCAGGCGAGAGGTGAGAGGACAGTGTGATGTCATCGCCGGGGTAGGCAAAGACACGGTTGTAGCGGCAGATTAGTATAAACATGGCTGTTGGTACAGAAGAAAAACAGAATATGAAAAAGGAATTATTACATATGGGACAAATGGTCTTACAAAATTTCATAGAAAGACAAAATAAAAAAAAGTGTTTATAATGATCAGGACAGGGTGCTAATACGATCATTATGATCCCAAAAAACAAAAAAAAACAAGAAAACAAAGTTTTTAAGTCTTCACTTTGTGTGTTACTGTTTAAGATATTCTATTTGGCTCATATACGTATTTGAATAAGGTGCCAATAGTTTTTAACCAACCTGTATGTTCAGCTGGAGATTACTGCTTCATAGAGCTTGTTCCTCCAGTTTGTTGGGAAATTGCATGGTCAAGTGAGTGGGTGTGGCTAAGGGTCAAAGTACCATCTGTCCTTTTAAGTTTCAAGCCACCCACGCATCAAAAAATAAAAAAGTCCCAAAACAAAAATCAAGTATAAAGACTGCCGTTGCTCGCACCTGCCTTCATTTGCAGAACTTGAATCTAGTAATAACACCTTTGGTACATTTGGCAGACAATCAACTCCATGCTGTTGTCATACTGTAGTTTATGGACTTCATATCCAGTGCTATCGCAAAGTTTGCACACTTTTGAAACTGCCCTTAAGTCCTAACACTGTTCATATTTTATTAAATGTGTCCATAAATAATAAAACAAAACATGGCTTGGGATTCACTTCTTTAAAAAGCAGACTAAAGATAAAGTAAGATCACAATCTGTTCTTACCTTGTCTTCACAGAGCCGTTGTGCCGTCCTGCTCAAGAGAACAATGTGCAAACTAAGACGTATATATGTACACACACAGCACACACCCACATACACCCCTATATGCAGACACACCCTTTTCTGTCAAATTTGATCAAACATTTCGAGCGCATACTTCAGTGCACAGGATTTTTCTGCAGGCTGCAGAGCAGGAATCTCCTCTGCAACATAGGGTGCCATTATTATATACTGTATCTACAGTAGATATAGGTTAATACATATTAAGTATTTAATTATATATTTTTAAAAATTGTTATATAAACAGTGCTTGTTTTGAATTGTGTTGTTGCCTGAAAAACCGAGAAAAAACAAGAAACGAAACATTTTGGCATTCGGGTGGAGCTCTTCAAGCCCTAAAGCCATTAACAGGGCATGTTCTTTTACTTCACTAAATATTCAGGCTCTGTGCCATGGGAATGTTTGTTCTGGCGTTTCCCAAACCATGCTGCTTCGTTAATGTCAGGCTCTCTAATTGGCTGTGCAGCGTTCTGATTCAGTAATTGGTCAAAGTTTGGCGAAAATTTCATACGCCTTTTTTTTTGGTTTTAAACAATGGTTAATGGATACAATGGAAGCAACAAAACAGGATAGGGCATGGTGTTATAGACAAATAATCAACAGCGAAATGAAAGGAAAACCCAAAGCCATTACTAATCCAAAGGTTGTTAGTTTTATTTCTCTTAGACAGCAAATTTTTATTTTTTCGGCCAAATTATAAAATATGTTTTTTTATATGCAAAAATGTGATTATAGTGTTGAAAATTGATAATATTTTTGGGTGGTTGAAACACATCATCAACATTTGGACTTCTGGGGACTTTTTTTTGTATTATTAAATTTAGGGCAGAAAATTATGTTAACTGGTGAAAATGTGACTGTTTATACCTGCAGAAATGTGAGTGAGAACAGTCTTGTAGACGTTCAACAACAATAAAACTAATTTTAACAAGTATGAATTGTTGATTTGAAGTAATAAAACATTTCATTTGTAAACTCATGTAGTGTAAGAAGAATATAACAATTTTTTGTGATGTGCTTTTGTTTAAAAAAAAAAAAAAAAAAATCATCTTCAAAGTGATAAAAGTTCCTAATTTCTATTCACTGGTGGTTCAACAATGATGCCAGTTCATTTAAGAAGGGATATTGGCTGATAAAATCTATATAAATAAGAGAAAGGTTTTGCCTGTACATTGGTCTTTCAGTGATATCGCTACGTTTCATACAGTGGAGGACCTGAAACCAGTCTGTGTGTACTGTATGTCTGTCCAGCCAGAATATGTCACAGCATCACACAAAACTGGCTGAACAGAATTTCATTTAACTTTTGTGGTGCTTAGACATCTGCCTGAAGTTTAACCTGCACCGTAAGTAAAATTAAAATGTTATGTGCAAAATTTATTAATCTGTTTTAAAAAATAACCTATTTGTAAACTCAATGTAAACAAACACCTGCACCAATAGATATTAATTACAAAAAGGCTAAACTGAATATTTTTACTGGGATTAGTTCATATTTTCTACAAACTCTTGGGGCTCACACCGGGAGGTCACATATTCTGACATAACTGTGGGAAAAAAATACATATAACAGTTTGTTATTTAAAAATAATACTTCTTACAAAGTCTACAGACGGTACTTGACCCTTAATAACCCTTAACGAGTCAAAAATCTCACGCGCACGTGTCACCCGCACGCAGCCTGTACCGCCTGCCGCGCGTGCGCTGTTACCTAGCAACCGTTCCAAACAAACTGCCTTTCATTTTGCAGAGTGAAGGGTTTAAGGTCTAAGGGAATAAGGTAAGGAGTTAATAATGTATTATTCAGTGTTTTATTAAATGTCCTATTAAATGAAAATGTTATTTAAAACATTTCTTACAATTACATTTTGTTAAAGTTACAAAATACAGAGTTAATGTTTATTTAATTGTGTTTAATTTAAAGCATGATTCTTTGTGTAAAAGTTTTTGGATACAAACTAAAGCTAAAGACTCTACTAAATGTTTTTCTTAGGAATGACAAAAACAACGTTACAAACCTATTTCTTTTCTAAATGTATTAAATATGTATAAAAAAAATAATAAACCACTCTAAAATGTGCTGAAAATAATCAGCAGTGTAGTGAGATACAGCAATTTCATAAATATTATTATTTTACTTATTAAAGAATGACATGGCTTGCATACTTAAAAAAAAAAAAAAAATACATTTGTAGCTACATTTACTTCCTGGAATGTCTGTTAAATGTTATCTCTTTTTCCTGACAGTGGAGACTCCTTCCCTGAATGTTATAGCTCCATCAAATTAATAAACATGTCTATGACCTATGAATAACTAGATAGTAAACGTGCTGGTCTATATACAGTGTCTATGTGCAGAGGAGAGCTTGGATAGTGTTTTAGCTCTTTTATCTCAGTTCCAGGTAAGAATGAGTGCCGGCCGGACTCTGGAGGGCGCCGGGTGCGTCACATGGTGGGGCTTCGGACCAGCGAGGAATCTGCTCGAGACATGTAAGACTTGTAAGAATTAACCTGAAGGAACAACTTAGATAAGCATTTTACTAAAATGAGTTCTACTGGTTGACTATAAGAATGAATAGCCAGTCGTGCTTATACAGGATGTGTCTGTTTTCCAGATATCCTTGTATATCCGAATATATAAGGGTGTTCAAATCAAACTGGGACTGGATCGTGGTCCCAATAACAGATTGTGCCGAATAACAGAACACCGTTATGAGAGTATAAACTAGTTTATTTATCTATATAATCTACACTAATGCACTTTACGCCAGCGTATCACCAGTGCCTGGATACCATCAAGGTAGAGAGTTTCCTCAGAGCAGATTGCCTGCTTCAGTCTCCCAGGAACTCCTTTTTTGGTCCAAACATGTGGAAATGACTTGGAGCGAGGTAAGGACTGTACGAGGGAATGTGGCAATAAATTCCGGCCAACTTCCTGTTATGTTCAAGTGGAAAAACGGAACGCCTTTGATAATCAAACCAGCCTTTGAAGGAGTTCCTGAGAATCTTGAGTTTCAGATGTGAAGCAGGCTCATGGCTTTACTGATAAAACTTTCACCTTTATGGTGTCCAAGCACTAATGAAACACTGGGATAAGTACATTAGTGCAGAAGGGGATTATATATAGGAATAAAGGGAGTTTTTACTCTCATAACTGCATAATCTGCATAAACGTTCCGCTATGGAACTGTTTTTAAATGATGTCTTGTGTCTCTTGCCTCCAGGCGTGCCGAGGCCACAGATGGAGATGAACGTGTTGCTGGTGGGCAGCAGCGACCCGAGACACATCCTAAAGACCATCTCAGGGCTCAAGAACAACGAGTCCCTCCATGTGCGTCTTGGAAACACACAAAGATTGTTTTCATTCTCCACTCGAAGAACAGATTGTGTTAGCTCTGCTACATTTCCGTACGCTCGCATTTTTAAGTGGCACGCTGATGAACGAGTCAGAACCTGTATGGACAGGCTTAACTCAGACTTTCACACACGATAGGAAGCTCTCGGGAGGTGCGAACGTCGAATCTAGTGATATTTGCGTTATTTGAAGTGACATATAAGCAAGGCTTAAAATGATAAAGCTGTTAAACAAGTCGATACGAGTTCCACATGACCGTGAGGAGGAGGTATCAGTGTACTGTATGTGCAAAAATTCTGACATTAACACGAAAAGAGCTGTCACGCAAGAGTCTGGGATCACATACTTCGTGTTTTTAGGCGCGTTCGGTACAAGAACCTGCTTGAACCTACTTCCACAAGAAAATAATCAATGATCCGTTAGCATTATGAAGCGGAGCGACTAATTGGATTATTTTCCTGTAACATGATAAAAATGTGTGTTGTTGTCGTGTTCTCTGTTTGTGATGCTCAGCAGTCAGAGCGTGACAAGGTCATTCGTTGACAGTTTTTTTTTTGTGTGTGAAATGCCTTTACAGCTTTGGGTGATGGAGAACAGTATGGAAGTGACAGCGAGACAACTGCTGCTCCTCTACGTGTCTCTGAGCGCCCCGGAGGCCATGGGCATGCAGGGTGGGTGTGGAGTGTTCTCTCAACGATCTCTCAACGTCTGATCTCAAACATACAGTACTCTCTATACAGGCATCCTCTATAGGGTCACAGAAAAGTGTTCCAGTTTAGATACGTACAAACTGGCACAACATGCTCAACTACTAAATACACGTGATTTTCTTTCAAAAAAAAAAAAAAAAAAAAAAAAAACAGTATTCAGTGTGCACCTGTTCCTTTCCCACAGAGAAAACGGAGGTGTTTCTCGAGCTGTTCGGGAACAGCGAGATCCGCTCTCAAACCGACAGCAAGCTGAAGCACATTGCAGCTCGACTGTCTCGCTCCATCACGGAGTCACTGGACACAGACACGTCCATACACCCTTGCCTGGACACGACTCTTCTCAAGGTGTGTGTGTCTAAATGGAAGCACCAAGTGAACTGTTTGATCTGGTCACTACATCGTGATTATGAAGATCCCCTCGTGCTGCAGGTGTTAGTAACGTGTGTTTGTTAAATGTGCAGTTTAAAGAGCGAGATGAACTGGCTCGGATTTTCGGGCAGTGGCAAAACCCTCCCTCTACAGCGCTCTGCATGTCTAAGATGTGGGACGCCCGTGTCAGACGGCACCTCGGGCAGCGCTACGATGCTCGCACCGGCTGCTTCGACTGGGACCTCAGCATGAAGCTACACGACAGAGGGGTGAGCGACGAACTCACGCTCCAGATTTATCCCGTCAGGTTTGCGTAAGCATGCTCTTCCTATGGTCATTTCAAACGGCGTCCTCTCCCGCAGTGTGGCGTCATACACAAGCATCAGTACTGCAGATGGAGGGAGAGCGGCGTGGCCTTTGAGATGAGGGAGGGGCTTTACTGCGCCGCTAATCAGAGTCTGCTGTCTACACGCGTGTTCACTCATGTAAGTCTGGTCACAACCGCAAACACGACACGGCGTGTGAGGTCGAATCTCACGCTCGTTCTGTTCACCCTAGGTTCATAAGACGAGTAGCGTTCAAGTCAAACCGGGACTTGTGATTAAATTTCAGGTGAATAAAGACAGATGCTTAAGAAAAGGTCTGTGAATGATGACGCAGGCTGAGGTGGCTCAGAGCACACTGCGGCCGCTCTTCTGCGAGTGGAACGCCTGATCCTTGAAAATGGACGACGCCAATTTGCAGAAGAGAGATCTGTCTGTGTGAACTGTACACACAATCATTCACCAGCACGCTACAGGAACTCGACTCGGAGTTATTGCCACACCTTCTGTACAGTCCTGACCTCACTCCAAGCCATTTCCACATGTCTGGGAAAATTGAAGGAGTTCCTGGGAGGCCGGCGTTTTAGACGTGAAGGAGGCAGTTCCATGTACTGAGAAATCTTTCTAGCTTGGTGGCATCCGAGCACTTAAGTGGGATAAGTGCATTAGTGTAGCAGGGGATTATATAGAGAACTTACCTTTTTCTGTTATTCTGAGCAATAAAGTCCCGGTTTGACTCGAACGCCTTTTGCAACAAATGTTTATTTCACATAACATACTTTGCATCTATAATTTATTATCTAATTTGCCTTGGCTGGAGTTTCACTACTTTTACCTTTTTCGTGTGTGTGTGTGTGTGTGTGTGTGTGTGTGTGTGTGTGTGTGTTTTAGAGAGGAGGCAGGACGGGAGTGCGGGGATACTGGGGCGACATCGTCTCAAGTCCTTACCTGTCCTTCGGCATAGAAACAGAGAACAAAGAGCTCCTCAAAACACAAAACAATCAGCATGTGAAGGTATAAACAAACAAAAAAAAACAGTGTTTGTGTTTCTCCTGAACTTCTCTCACTGTCTCATGTGTCTCACTATGTCTCAGACTGCTCAAGACATCTCTGTAGCCAATGTGCAGGCACTTTTTAAGTCGTTGTGCACTAGAGGGGGACACGCATGTGCATCTGAGCTCGCGGAGGAACTGGATGATGACACGGCAGAAAGAGGGACTCGGACACCTTCAGGTGAGGACACACAGCAGCCGGGAGACAAGCAGGGCTCTGACGCTGAGCTGAAGGAAGCGATCGGGCCTGACAACCCAACACATGCAGGAGAGAAGCAGAAGCACATGAACGATCAACGTGGTAACAATCGCGTAAATATTGAAATGTGTAGTGGCACAGCTACAGCAAAACTATCCAAAGAAACCGAATATATAATTGTGTGTGTGTGTGTGTGTGTGTGTGTGTGTGTGTAGATTTGATGAATCTAAACGGAGTACGCATATCGTTCCTGTCCCTGGACTCCCTGTCAAAGCTGTCCATGAAAAGCAGATACTGCAGACTGTTCAACGCCATCTACTTTTCAACCAGGTAACACGTGCGTTTGTAACACGTGCACGTTAACAATGCGAGGACTGATCAGCACTGTGTCCTCACGTGCAGCATTTCAGGATAAAGATAAAGTGATTCCAAGGAAACAGGTCCATGATGTTACAAGAACCAGGCGTGACGTGTCTCAGCAGTTATTAGCAGTGCAAAGTGGGCGGGGCTAGCAAACACTCAAAGTTACCAATAATAATGCTAAATTATCAGTTTTAATCTTCCAAACCTGGGTGTATTGCATACAAACTGTATTCAATCCCCCTTGGATTAGGATGATATGTCATGTACACAAATGTTTGGGGGGGGATCTATATAGCAAAACATTGATGATCGCATAAGATCATCAATGTTGCTGTGGAACCCCCCCCCCCCCACCCCCACAATCGA
>JAQMYI010000034.1:3610608-3633405 GCA_030014275.1 Clariallabes melas | reverse complement strand
CACACACACACACACACACACACACACACACACACACACACACACACACACACACACACACACACTCTTTCACACACTATGGGCAATTTGGGAACACCAATTAGCCTAATCTATTCCATTTAATTCACTCACTCACTCACTCACTCACTCACTCATTGTCTATACTGCTTTATCATGTATACAGGGTTGCGGGGAGTCTGGAGCCTATCCCAGGACACTTAGGGCATGAGGCAGGGTACACTCTGGGTGCCAATCCATCGCAGGGCACGCAATCATACACACAATCATTTACACACTACAGGCAATTTGGGAAAACCAATCAATCTGCCTGGCTTTAGAATGTAAGAGGAAACTGGAGTACTCAGAGAAAACCCACCAAGTACGGGAAGAACATACAACCTCCATGCACACAGAGGCGGGAATCGAACCTGGACTCTGGAGGTGCAAGGCGACGGTGCTTTTATTAAAGAAATTAAAATTAAAGAAATGAGCGAGAAAATACAGTACATATAAATCAAAATGATCAGATTGTCCCTGATGAGCAAGCTGATGGCGACGATGGCAAGGAAAAACTCCCTGAGATGACAATGGAAAGACACAATCCTCATTTGGGTGATATTAGATAGCAGCAATGTCTTTGGACTGTGGGAAGAAACCGGAGCATGCAAAAACATGCGCGCAGACCTGAGGCGGGAATTGAACCCGGAACCTTGAGGTACAAGGCGACACTGCTGCCTTAAGTTCATTATTAGCGTTTTATGATATATCTTTTCATCACTCATCAGCCATCTCATCTAGGCCTAGATGTATTGTTATTAGGAAAGCAGGCAAACGGCGCCCTCTGGTGTTCAGTAACAGGAAACGCACAGCACTGCGCTAAACGCTTTTTTTTTTTTTTTTTTTTTTTGCCTCGCCACCATTTATCACGCAATGCTCTGTTCCCACCATTAGATGTCGCTGCTGCTACGGTTTCTTTTCCCGCCTGGAACAATGAAGCTTCAGTGCGCGGTGTCTGCGTCCTGAGGACCAGGAGGAGGAGGAGGAGGAGAGGGAGGAGAGGGATGCACTGGGGTGAGGATGCGCGAAACGCCCCTAGCAACAACCATCATTAAAAAAAAAAAAAAAACGCAGGGGGGGGAAAGAAGCTCACACACGCACACACACACACACACACGCTCAGACGGAGGAATAGAAATAGAAATGGCTAACGTGGAGGGAACGGTTTGAGGATGCCGCCCGAGCGCGTGTGCCGTTTCGTCGTCTTCCTCCTGCTTTTGTGCTGCGCCGGCCGGACGCACGAGAAATCGGTGGCGCATCCCGGTGAGTGCGCGAGGAAAAGATGTGGGTGGGAAGGGTGGGGAGCGGCGGGCCAAGGCGATGTCATGGATAAATAGACAAAAAGACAAGAACAAGCAAAAAACAAGCAAAAAGCATGCAATCTGCATGATTCATAGAATAATAATAATCATCATCATCATCATCATCGATTATTCGACTAACGCCCAAGTCATTTCAGCTGCATTACATTCTGTTAGCCTAGAAAAATGCATCTCATTCACAGGATGGTCACCTACATCACTGCTATAGCACTTAAATACTGAATTGTCTCTATTTTGTCCTCCTAGAGGTCTAATTTATCCAGAAGGTGTTCATTTGACACCCATGTGCATTATACATACTATATATATATATAGTATTTTTTTTTTTTTTTAGAATACGCCTGTTTCTTCAGCATGATCCAATCAGATGACATCATTTGAGATATTCAGTTCTATCTTTTATGCAAATGAATAATGTGATCCACACACACAGTTTGTGACCACACACACACACACACACACACACACACACACTTGCTTTGCTTTTGTTTCTAAGACACGCGTGGTAAAACCTCATGCTGCATGTGCAGGGCCTGGGATTCACATGTGCAGAAATGTGCGCCAGGATTACATCTGAGATTCTTTGTACTGTACTACCTGGTGAAAGGAAGGCTTAAAGCCTTTGCTTTGGTTCCCTCCATTATCCACGATGCATTTGACAATGATAAGCTACAATACCAAACCATCAACTTTTATGCTAACATGGCAGCCAGTGTTTCTTGATAACATGTGATATGTAATAATGTTTGGGCTGACACCTTTGCTACATTACTTTTCGTTCATAATTAAAACTTCTTTGAGTTTTCTAGTCTTTCTTCTCAACACTTTCATTAAGTTGCAAATTAGCGTTCTTCACTTGCGTGCTTCACTCAGTAGACATTAATCACTTCTTGTGTACCGTGTTCCTCTTTCAGAGGTGCAGGTGAGGGTCAAAGTCTTTGACAGCGGGAACCTTTCGCCCCTGTCTGACGCCACTGTTGTCGTCCATGGCAACCGGAGCGTGCTGGCGTCCAGCCAGGGGGCCAGCGATGATGCTGCGGTAGTGAATTTCCAGTACCGCATGGGCACGTGGGTAATCATCACAGCATCACGAAAGGATTATGTCACCAGCTCAGTGCCGTGGCACGCCAGCAAAGTGCCCTGTGAGTAAGCACTGAAAGAGAAAGAGAGTAATAATGCCCCATCGCAGTCAAACTTTTAATTCTGGTTGTAGAGATGGTGATTATGCGTTTCATTTAGAACAGTAACAGTTTCAGTGTTATTGTCAGAGACAAGAAGATTGTGAAGTAAAATCAGTGTTAATGCAGGAAAAGGTTGAATATTTCAATTGTAAAAATCAGGGGATAGAAAATACGGACCGAAGCAGCAGATAGCTTTTTTTCCTTTTGCTGCAACATGACATAAATAAATTTAAATCATTCTGTAATACAATGTAACATAAATACAAGAGACAAATGAAAGAAAAAGACTAGAACATCAATACACGAGGGGCATTCAGGTCAAACTAAGACTTGTGATAAAATATCTTGTGAATAAAGGCGTAACACTGATTGACGTATTCAGAAGGCTTCCAGCACAGTACGATGATGAGACTCAGTAAAATATTTGAATTTTGTTAAATGACGATCCCGGCCGAGGCGGCTCAGAGCACACTGCAGCCGTTCTTCTGTGAACATTCAGTGAGTGGAACGCCTGATTCTTAAAAGATCGATGGATAACTCGTAGAAGTGATGCATCTTTCTGTGGGAACTGTACACACAATCATTCAACAACACCACTTGCACATTACAGGAACTCAGATGGGAGTTATTGCCACACCCCCCCGACCATGCTCAAAACCATTTCCATTACAGGAAATTCAAGGAATTCCTGGGAGGCCAGCATTTCAGACATACAGCAGGGGATTATATAGAAAATTTAAGGGAGGTTTTTACTCTCATACGTGTGTTCTGTTCTTCTGCGCAATCAAAAGTCTCAGTTTGACTTGAACGCCCCTGATATAATAGAGAAGACCTCAAGCATTTAATAAAACCACACATGCCTCAGGTTTATACTTTCTTAAGGTGCTAGATAAAACTGTGTCAGTTGTTGTTTCCCTCTGTGTTGACCAGTTTCACATTTGTAGTGTTCGGATAAAGTATTGGAAAGGTTGAGTGAGTAGGGTTACTTAAAGAAAATATGATGAAGTGTGATGTTTATTGCTCTAGTCTCACCGTGTCTGTCTGTATTTGAATGATGTGATTTTTATGATGTCATTTCCCACCTTGGGAACGATAATTACAGGATGAATTCAGTTATTGATTATTTTCCCATTAGAGAACCCCAAGTGTTTAATTTCCTTAAATATTAATACAGAAAGTAATGTGAATATACACCACACATGATCCATCAGCATTCTTTTATGACTTTCTGTCTTTTCTGTATTTCAGTATTCTCCTCAGTCAGCCTATACCTTTTGGCTCAGAGGCCAGGAACCCTCATCTTGTATGATGATGTCATTCATGTCTTTCACGGCTCTCCAGGTAGAAAATGAAAACGATATCAACTGCTGCTTCTGTTATGATGATCAGTCATGGTGGCTCGTCCATAAGGGCATGTGTGGCAAAAACTGTATCTAAAATACAGTATGCTGTTGCTTGACAGATATAAGCTGATATTCTATCTATTTGCCTGTTGTAGTTACTGTAGCTCCCAAGAGTTATTATTGCATCTAGTGATGCTTCCCCATGCTCGCAATATGAATCTTATTAGGGGAGGAGGAGCAACAGATTAGGAATTAATTAGGAGGGGTAGTTTGAAAATGCTCTTTAGTCAGAAACAAGTATAATACAGTTTTCCAAATAAGGGCAAAGTGTAAGTGCAGACAGTGTGTCTATGATGTACAGAACTATTTGTAAGATACTTTGGAAAAGACTGGGTGAGGGAAAGGGGAAGAAGGATAGGAGAATGTTTTATTCTCAGAAATGGCTGCGAAAAATATGAAGAAATTCATGTCTCCCTTTATCAGTGCATTTTTCTGGATAGTTTAAGGTCTATTGGGATGTAGTTGGGTTGGAGATTTTACTGAAACTTGGCAAACTCACCTAGTGTATCGAACATAACTGAACAAAGGGCCAGACTGTACAATCGATGTTGACGCTCAAAACTATATACAGTACAGGGGTAGTAGCCTACAGGAAAAGTTGTGTGTGGTAGGCTCTCGACTTTGAGTCAATGCCATGATTTCTCTCTCTCTCTCTCTCTCTCTCTCTGAAATACATATAGCCTTGCTGTTTTCAGCTACTTTTCCTTAGAGTTACTATGTACTGCTACTGTTTCCATAGCAACAACATCATTGAAAATCTAGTCCTTAATACAATACTCCAGCATGAACCTGAATTATAAAGTACTGTACTTTCAATAATCTACTTGTAATAATATTAATAATAATAATAATAATAATTGTATTAATGTGAAATCTGTATTTAATTATCAACATCCATCCAATGTTATAAGGACAAAAAATACAAAATTAATTAATAGTTTATCATTGTGTAAAAGAGTTGTGCTTTTAAAGCAACCTTGTCAGTCAATATCATTGTAAATAAAGAAAAAACTGAGACAATTTACTTTTCTTCTTCCAGTGATATACAGGAAATTGATGAGGCAAGGATGCAAGTTATTTATCTAAACCATACGTTATTGTGAAAGTCACTTTACCTGTGTTTTTACTGACTCTAATATCTAATGTCAGAAAAAAAATTCAATTAATATACAACAACAGCAGCAACAACAACATCAACCCGTGATTTGATCACACAGGAGGGCGGAGCCAGCCATGGCTTCACATTCCAAGGCGGAGCCTGCATCTGAACTCCTCCTTCTCGGAAACGACTGCTGTTTTGACCACTGCCAGAGATATAAGTGAAATCAACGACTTCCCGTACCTCCTGGCCCTGGAGCCCAACACCACAGGTTATATACCAGATGGAGAATCTAACTCTCGATTTAGAGATTGATATACATATTTTCTGAAATCTACTGCTTGTAAATAATGTGTGTATGTTCACGCAGGAGGAGAAAACAGTTGGACGGATTTGACAGTAGTCGCTGCAGTCAGTGCCCAGCTGTTTGATCGGGAAGGTAGTGAGGTTCAAGTCATAGAGCCAGTTCATTTCTCTGTTCCTCTGCCCTCCGACTCCCGTGTCCGGTCGCCCACCAGTATACCTGTGTGGGTGTATGACGTGAACACAGGTATACATACAGACTTTTAAGTCATAGATCTATTATATGCAATGTATTTTCAGATAGGTACATGGAAATGGTAGAATGTTAAAGCTGGTGTCCCCCAGGGTTCCATTATGAGGCCGTTACTGTTTCCTATATGTTGATGTTTCTTGCAGGCCTTTGGGTGAGAAATGGAACTGGCTACATTAGAAGAGATGGCACTCATTTTACGTGGGATTTTATGGCCTCACGGCTGGGATACTGGATAGCAGCCTTCCCCTCTTCATCAGGTAAAATGTACAGGCACATTTAACCATGTGCCTTAAATCACACACACACACAAGCCATCGGCTCTCTATTTCAGATAAAGAGAGCATATTGAGAAGTGGTTGTTTTCAGAGTTGGCTTATGCAGGTTGAGTTTCAAGGCTCTTGTGTTTACTGTACATTATTAAACTCAACAGCATTTAGTTTATGTCCTTTAGGTTGCCATTTTTTTTATGGGTAGGAACATCACAGATGTTT
This sequence comes from Clariallabes melas, assembly GCA_030014275.1. Classification (NCBI taxonomy): domain Eukaryota; kingdom Metazoa; phylum Chordata; class Actinopteri; order Siluriformes; family Clariidae; genus Clariallabes; species Clariallabes melas. The sequence continues at coordinate 3,627,296 of JAQMYI010000034.1, read as the reverse complement.
TTTTTTTGTGTTTGGAGAACCACTTAAAAAGACACCTACTTACTTTTAAACTTTCTTTTTTTTTTTAAATCTCAGTCATGTGTAACTTTGGTATAAAATTGTGATTTTAGATCTATATTCCCTGATTAACTCATACATTAGTAAAGCTGTGGTTGCATCATAGGACCTGGTTTGTCTCATCCAAGTCTGAGGGATATCACTGCATACCATACCCTTATCTTGCTCTCCATTCTGGGCTCTCTGGCTCTGCTTGTACTGGTACTACTATGTGTCCTCCTCTACTACTGCAGGTTGGTGGGTGTGGAATGTTTTTTATTTATTTTTTAATAAAGCCTTATTCAAAGCCTTTTGTGAATCAATGAAGGAGGCCTCATCCTGTATCGACTCACATAGGACATGCACTTGCTTGTTTTGTCTTTTGCTTTTAGACGGAGGTGCCTAAAGCCTCGGCGACAGCAAAAGCAGGGGCAGGTCTCAACTGCTCTGTGCAACTCCAGAAGAGACCAGGGCACCTCCACATCTCGCCTCAATCTTATCTGCGGTGGTCATGTTGAAACCACCACTGCCAATGCTGATCCAGAGACCAGCAAATCCGATGCCTCGACATCCCACGAATACAAGAGTGCACGTGACGAGTTTACCAAGCACATACCAGCACACAAACTCCGCCATTCATCCAAGAATAAACAGTCCAAAGCGGCCCAGAGAGGTGGTGAAAGCTTCGCTATGAAGGTGCATCGTTCCACAGAGACAAGCAGCAATGACAATACCCTTTCCCATGAAGATTATAGTCGCAACTACAGCCCAGATGTCAAGGATCACGAGTACCGTCGCAGACATGTTGTTAATGATAATCGTGGATATACGGCTGACCCACCATCTCCACCTCTCTCAGATAAGCCGCCGGAATACTCACAGGTTTCCCAAGGTCAGGACCATCTTTCTCGTCCAACAACACTGAACACCCAACCTGGTCAGATCATATTCTGCAGTTCTTTAGATCAAATGACAGAGAACATGTACCGCAGCATGGTTCCAACCCTTGTTATTCCAGCGCATTACATGCGTCTGTCATCTGAGTTTGGAGGTTCTGAAGGTGGAAAGGATGGTCAGAGTCAGGCTGAGAGGGAAAGGGATGGTCAGGGAGGGGCAGGTAATGGGAGTAGCAGTGGAGTGCAGAGCCAAGGTCACCAGGTCCAGATCCAGGGATCAGGCCAGATGCAAGGCCAGCAAGGAGTAGGGTCCCCAGCTGATTCAGAGGAAAATGTCTGGGCATCAGGAGGTCCGTCTGCACCTGTGCACATTCCAGTGCTCTTTAACGATTCCACCATGGCTCAGATGAATGGGGAGCTCCAAGCCCTTACAGAAAAGAAACTTCGAGAATTAGGAGTCAAGCAGCACCCTCGTGCTTGGTTCATATCACTTGATGGACGTGCCAATGCTCATGTGCGTCACTCCTACATCGATGTTGCCTCAGAACTTGCTCACAGTGGAGCTAACAGCAGTAACCACAGTGCTCAAAGCACCTTGAGTGCCCCTGCTGGCACCAGTAAGGATTGCAGCCCAGATACATGTCTCCAAGATACCCAACAGGAGCGCAAGCAGGTGTCTGGACGGAAGAGTAAAGAGGAACGGCATGGAAATGGGCGGAAAGGGCATGGAGGAAGCAGCAGTGGAGGGAAGCACTACTCCAAATTGCCTTATCATGACCCTCTAGATCTTGCTGGTGGAGTTGGCCGCATGGGTGCGGGATCACCTTTGGAAAATCCTCTGACTCCCCTCCTGGATGATGGTCCAGAGGAACCACGAGGGTCACCAATGCCTCGAAGAGGTCGAAGCCGGGGTAACAGCTCACGTAGTAGCAACAGTGAGACACAGAGGGATTCTGTCACCAGCCCAGAGGACGATAACGACCCAGATGACAAGGATGAGAACAAGAAAAGTCCATGGCAACGCATCGAGGAGCGGCCGCTTATGGTTTTCCATCCCAAGAAGTAAAACTGTAACAGAAAGTCACACATTTTACATATGAAGGACGTATTCACCTGAGTCCTGGACCATGTTTCACACTTGAATCCGATAAGGATCATCTTTAAAAAGGACATCATTTGTGGAAAAAATGTGATGCCCTTGTTCAATGAAAGATAACCACAGTTTAAATTGGTGATTGTAAGCAACTGTTGCCTATATTGGAACAATTGAATCTAGTTCCTCATAGCTGAATGGAACAGTGGAAGAATCATTTTGTAATTAATAAAATACCATCCCTATATCAATAAAAACTATATGGATTTGAGACTAGAAACAAGAAGAGATTTTGGGAACAGAAGAGCAGATGAGGTGACACTGACAAAAGGCACATTCAGCACCTCGATGATGCCTAACTGAATTCCTTTATCCTAATATGGTAAAAGGATTTTACCATAAACCATTTTTACTGTAGATCTAAAGAAAATATTTGTTAAAGTATGTTATATGTTTACAATCAAAAATGGCACAAAATAAGTCACTCCGTACAAAACTGTTTTAATTGCTTCTTAGTCAATAACTTGGTGGTCGTTGTGGATTTGTGGAATAGTTCCATACTCGAGATGGCATCTTCCTGACGTTACTTGTTTAGAAAAAAGAAAGATCAGGACTTGTGCTGAAAATTACAAAATGACTTTTATGCTACTGGATGTTTTCATACGTTCATATTCAATGTTCCTTGTTTCATATTCCGAATGTACATTTTGAGTACACACCAAATTCCCAGCTCCAACAGGAAGCTTTACGTGTTATTTTATTCATGTATTATTGTTTTTTTTATATATCATATTGTCAAGATGAATTACAATGTGAACAGTGGGGATAAATTTAAGTGATGGTTTATAGATTCAAACATTCCACATCAGACATTCCCAGTTATGCTTGGGTATTTTTTTCAGGACTTGTATCAATTCTTCAGGACTTTTATCGGTTCACTACTTTATTACAGTATTTAGTTTAAGTAGATGTAGTTAAATTAAGTCTTTTTTATTTGTTTCTGGTCTGTTTCCTGATGTATGTATGGGACAGGAAATGTTGATTTCGTTTCTGTACATGTGCCAATATGTACTTGTCAGACCATACAAATTTTTTGTAACTTTTTAATCATGGTTTACAGTACTTTTCAAACTAAAAAAAGTTTACAATATTTACCACCAGACATTGAATCTGGGACAAATATTTCATTTCATTGTCAAAAAATTCTGATTTTAAATGTAGTTAATATGAAAATGAAAAAAATCTCAGCGCTCAGTATGCACAAAAAGAGTACAGTATATTTTACGTCCTTTTGGTTTGGATGGAGCTATGAAATCACAATGTTTCCAGGTTAACAATCAAAGGAACTGCTGCTCTGTTCAGTTAAACGAACCTAACGGGATATTTAGACCAATCACAGGCAAGTGGGCCAGACAAATCTAAAAACTCTGTTGATCCAAACACAAGCTGTAATATAGACACTACTTAGTTATTCAGACCAACAGTTCTGTGCATTTTTGTTTTCAAACTCATCTGAATTCATCATCTGGAGCGATGGATGATGGATTTTTTCTTTTTTGTGGATGATTGATGATGGATTGGTGACATTAATATCTAGATATTAATGTTTATTAGACAGCTGCTTCCTAAACAGAGCAAAGTGGTGGTGAAGACATTTCAAAGAGTCAGTAATAATATAAAGTGCAAGTTGTATAGTTATAGGAAACTAATCAACATTTAGTCAAGGAAAGGGTTGGCCTATAACAAGCTGATGTTGTTTTAAATTGTCTGTTTCATTCCACTTATAGTAAGAATTATACATTTGATCTGCTTATACTGTAGGTATGTTTAACGATGTAGAACGACTTCCTGCTTTAGATGCTATAAACATTCATTCTCACAAAAACCTCTATTTTATCCCCTCTCTTACAATTATGTCAGAATGCAAGTTTTCAGTAAACCACAAAACGCAAAAGTCTTGAAGACTTTTCTTCCCATGGTAGAAAGGTTACACGTCATTGCAAAGCACTGACGCTAGAGACTCTTTCCTTTAAATGTCTCCTCATCAAAAACTTTACCATTTTATACATTTTTCATTCTAAAATGAAACCATGTTTTTTAGCGATTAAATTACTTGGAGCATCCACCAAGCAAACCTTGGAAAAAAGTACATTTTTATTAAGAAATAGTAACGTAGCGGAAGACCAATCAGAATCAAGAATTCACCAACTATCATAAACATTTAAATGTTACTCTCAGCCAGACTCTATAAACATAAGGCCAGATGGTCCTGGGTATGTATAGTAGCATTTATACGCATGGGATGTACACTAGGTAGACTAGTTTTTGTATGATTGAGAATCAAAAAGGTTTTTATGAAAGTATTAAAGATAGGAAAATATGAGAGTGTGAAGGGTGCAGAGTTGCCTTTGGGGAAAGTGTGTGAGGTAATTATTTAGCATGTTTGATGCTTAGATGCCATGTTGAAAGGCAGAAAAACACAATCTTGTGTTCCTGGTTGAAATATTTGGTGCTATTGGCTATATGCTAGTGCATTTCACTTTAACAGTATGGTGTTATTTTTACTTTCAGTATTCACTCTGTCATCACTCAAACTGTGTGAAATGTTCCACTGTTGCTGAGGATTCTCCATTTGCTCTAGTTTAATATTCATACAAGGACATAATTGTACTCACTTTTTTCAGTGTAGGGAAACTTATTCATTTTGAACAGAATGTTTCTTTTAGCTTTCCACATAGTCCTTAATCCTAATTTATAATCTAATAATAATAATAATAATAATAATAATAATTTATTGTTTGTCTCATGTGACTAATGTTTACTTCTGCCATAGCGAAGACATAGTATTTATAAAATGCACACATTTTTTGTTAAAAATTTAGGAAAGAAAAAGAATCACATTGGAAGCACAGTTCTTTTTAGTATGACTGAATTGGTTTGGCCAACTTTTTAAAATAAGTTAATTAATAAACTGATCGACGAGAGGAAACATCAGTTTGTTTGGGTTTGGATTAAAAATGAGACATGTTTGAAGCTACGATGCTATTTAACCTACAGTACAAAATCTTTATTTATGTTTATGAGGCTATGAAGATGCTGTTTTTTTTTTTTTATAGAAAAAGAATAAATTATGTGACTCAAAATCAGACTGTTACTAAAGCTTTTTTATCACAAGTGCTTTATTAATCTTGTGCCAGAGCACTTTGCCAACATGATGTACTTTTTATCCATTTATAGTTTCAAGCATTGTTTTGGAATGAACAGTGCAAAAAAAAAAAAAAAAAGGATCGATTGGAAAGACGATAATCAAATGTATTCATTATTTCACATGAAAAATTATAAAATGTATCATTTAAGATATAAAACTTGAAGCAAAATTTTACAAATTGATTTCATGGTTATATTTAAGCAATAATAATAATAATAATAATAATAGATACATTTGACTATATTAAATTTTTCAGATGTCGTTATTTTGAGCTGTATTGCTAATACCAAACTAAACAAGCAAACATCCGACACCAAACACAGGTTGACGTCTGTTTATGCTTTATTATTAGTTTTTTTTTTTTGCCAAATCAAAATTTTTCTTAAGCAGCTGAGTTGTACTGTAGATCCCCGAACAGCATTTCATCCTGATTAACTGCTCTCAATTACAACACTGATCTGTCTCTATTTAACCCAAAAGGTATTGTACAGTATATAAAGTAAACTAAATGCTCAAGCAGTTCACTGTAAGCTTTCACTGAAGTTGGTCTATCACACAGCGGCTTAACCGGGTAGTCTTTGGAGTTGAGGTTATAAAACACAATTTTTCCACATAAATACAAATTTATTTATCATAAAATATTCTTGCTGTTTCAATGTTATTTAAATACTGTATGTAGAATCATATCTAGTTAATGGAGCCATAGAACTTTAAAGAAGTATAGATTCCAGGGCTTTGTGTTACAGAACCCTGGTGGTTCTTGAACCCTGTTTTAAGACAGATATTCTAGACACTGCTAGAAATGTTAAATCTCTTAGGCATGGGATTTCTTTGGTTTGAAACATGAAACATCATATTCTCTGTAAAAACCTGGAAACTGTAAAAAAACAAAAAACAAAAAAACATAGAACACATTGTGTTTGCACTTTCCAGATTTGTTTTTTTTTTTCAGTTTATCCCTTCAACCCAATAGCAGTTCTTCTCTCACTACAAGCAGAACCCTGACTGCTGAACCCTTGAGAAATCCTTTTCTCTCGCTAGGATTTTGCAAAAGTCAGTGCTTTCCGCCCAGAACACTCTTCTGGTTCTGCTTAGATCCAAATAAGACAATTTTTTCGTAAGTAACTAAACTTTTTCAGAATTTGCTGTTGTCCCCAATTTCTCAGTTGTTTCTTTTTTTCTTGTCTTTTAAAAGTTAAGGAACTGTCTTTCAAGTTTTGCCCAGAGCCATTAAAGTTTTCTTAGGTTTATGCCATCAGAGTTGTTTTCAGAACCCTACAACAAAACAATTTTCTTTTTAAGTTGAAAAAAAATTCTTTTTAAGTTTAACTTTTCTATCAAGTGAAGAACTGTTCAATCCAACAAACGCTTGATACAGTATCTCCTTGTTCAGAAAACAAAGGGGTTGATGAATCAGTTTTATGTTTTTTAACAACTTTTAATGGTTTTGTTTGATTTGTCGCTTCAAATTTCTATTTCGATCGCAACAATGCTTTTCCTGAAAGTTCCAGAAAATAGTGTTGCGTTTAACTGCTGCTTAATTTTTTAGTGGTCTCTGATTGTAGAACCCTTTTTTGAAGTGTTTCTAGGGTTTGTTCCTTATAGGTTCTAACTGCAGATTTATTTATTTATTTTGGCCATTTTTTCCTTTGATGTGTTTCTTAAAAGTTCTTTTTAGAACTTTTAAAATCTTGGTAAAAAACCTGAGAACAGAATTAATGTGTAACACCGTAATGTGTAAAAACCAAGGTGAACCGTTTTCATTATATTATTTTCACCTCCTGTTTACAGTGAATGATTTTTACACAAAGGTTTTGTACACAAAATTCAAGATTGCTTCTTCAGCATGTATTTACGGTGTGTTGTATAGAGAGTATTGTATAGTAAGCATTGTCTGCTCTCTGTGAGTGAGTGTGAGTTCTCCTCTGTGTAAAGGTGCTCCCTTTGAAATCAAAGCCATTCTCCGTTATCGCTGCAAACTGTCCGTTAATATCAATAAGCATTAGTCGGTGTGTGTTAAGAATGTGGTGTGATTGCAAGTGCTCTGGAAAGATGTGTAAATATTTCTCTCTTGAATTCGGGGAGTGGTTCGACTTCTAGGTTGATGTTTTCCATGTCAAGCTTTTGCATTGTAAACTCTTAATGAACACACAAAGCATAAATTTGATTGTACATTCTTCCAAGAAAAAAAAATAAACTTGTTTTCACATTGGTTTCACACTTCTCTCTGGTGATTTTCTTTATAATTTATTATTTTGAAGTTGAAGAGATCTCTTTCTGAAGAGGTTTTGTTATTTTCTAAAAATATTGGAGGGTTAACAGTATACTGTTTCTATTTAGCTACTAAAGAAGGCCATTATCTACTTACAGTTGAACGTAATGTTCAAGAAACATGATTTTCCTGTTATTATTTATATTATAGCAGCTATAAACACTCTTTGATGTCAACGTTAAAGCTATGAACTCCAGTTCCCAGCAGTCACTGCTTTCACCTTCCGATGTCAATTCTTATTATACTCACCTATTTTCATTTTAATCTTGAATTTTAATTTTATTATAATATTGTATGCAGGATAAAACGGTATAGACGATGAGTGAACTCATTATTATTTTTATTATTATTATTAGAGTGGTACCTCAGCATACAAACACCCCGACTTAAGTATTTTTGCTTTAAGAACTGATTTTGCAAGCAACTTTTAAATATTTTTGGATGGCTGGAACAGATGATCTGCATCTACATTATTTCCCATGGGAAAATGAGATTCGCAATGCGGATATTCGCTTTAAGAACCCGCCTCCGGAAAGGATTAAATTCGTATGTCAAAATACAACTGTCACTATTATTCTCCAGTCCACAAGGTGGCAGCAGCGACATATTTTCGCACAGCGACGTATTTTGGTTTGATCCCAAATTGCGTTCTCTCAAATACACAGTGCACTAAATGCGGGACGCTATATTTTTCGCCATACTGTTCCGCCATTTTGAAGTGGCCATGTGTAGGGAACAAGGCGAGTATTTAGGACGTGACCTGGGTCAGGTTTGACCACTGTACTTTACTTCATCTGTTTAGCTACCTCAACCGTGTGAATTGTAAAAATATTTTTTCACTCATTATGTGACAGAACAATTTATCTCCTGGAAGTTTATAATTAATTTGTTTTTATGGACTTTGTCTTGATTTTGGAGACCATTTTGAAGGATTTATTCTTGAAGAAGGACGCCTCCTCTGCTGTTCTTAACCTTTTATAGGTCAACATCACCAAAAGCGTTTTGTAAGTCGGATAAACATTAACATTAAAGCATTAACATGGAAAATATAAGCTTTCAGGATGACCCCAGGTGTTAGTCAGCTATAAACTAGCAATGCTATTTAACCGGCGTGTAAATCTGTTACACAGGAACTACATGGCTAGCTTTCTCTTTCCTGTCTGCACGTAACGTTATAAAATAAGTCTCCAGTAATAAACATGTTATTACATTTTTATATGTAGTGTTATATTTCAGTTTAGTGGGACAAATACATATTATTTAGCATGTACTGCAAGTGTGTTTAGCTGTGTGCTGTTCTAAAGCGTAGGGAACACGTAACTGCAGTCTGTATAATGTCCGCCAGGCGGCGCCAAACACCAGCTCCTACAAGGACAGCAGTTTTATAGGATATTTTTTCCATACATGATTCTGTTGAGGTGAAAGAGACACTGATGGGATTCTACATCCTGCTATCAGACAGAATCATGTTAGTTTTGGGGTAATAAATGAAATTTGTCATGTTGTTGTGTGGCAGCATGTTTCTGGTGGGGCTCACGGGAGGAATCGCCTCAGGGAAGAGCGCCGTGTCGTCTCAGCTCAGGGAGTTCGGCTGTCCTGTGATCGACGCGGATGCTGTGGCCAGGAAAGGTGACCGAGTCGAGGAGACAAACTCTCTTTCTCAACTGCACTTTCTTCCTGTCTTTTTATGCTTCTTTCTTCCTGGACTTCCATCCTCCCATCTGCACATCTTTCCTTCTACACTTCATTACCACAATTTATTCCTTGCTTCCTTCCACGCTTATTTTTTTTCCTTAGACTCGTCTTAACTTTTTTTTCATCCTTCAGTATTTTTGCACTTTTTTCTTTCCATCCTGTAAAACATATTTCCTTCACGCTGCAATTTTGCATCTTTCCTTCTCAAGTTTCCCTGTTACTTTCGTCCTACATCCACAATTACTTCTGTACCTTTGTGCTTCCTTCCCCACTTTTTCCTTCCTTTCATGATTCCATCCTTTTTGCATTCCTTTTATCTGTGCTATCTTTCTTCTTTCTGTTTCGCACTTACTTCCACACTTCCTTCCTTTCACAGTTCCTTTTTGTTTGTTTAATACTTACATTCTTTCTTTCTTTTGAAAAGTCTTCCCTCCTCTATTTATCCCCTCATTCCTTCCTTTTTTACTTCATTTGTCATTTTAATTTAGCACTCGTCTATCATTTAATACTTCTGTCTTTTATTCATTCATTCCTCACTTCTTTTCCTAAAACTTTTTCCCTTCATGTTGCACTTCTTCCCTTCCTTCATTCCCCACCATTTCTTCCTTTTGCACTTCCCTCCTTCAAGAATTCCATCTTTCTTCCTTTTTTTTTCTTTCCTGATTTCCTTTTGCCCCCATCTTCTTCCTTCCTTTAACAATTTCTTCCCCTTTCTGACGTCCTTCCTGGTGTCCAGCCACAGTTCTTTCCTTTTCCACCTTTGTACTTTCCGTCCTTCCAAACATCCTTCCTTCTGCACATTCTTCTTCTTCTTCATTTATTTATCTGTGTGTGTATTAATGTGAGAACGGCAGAGTTAAGAATGTACGTTGCGCGTGTGAGTGTGTGTTGCTGAAGTGTGTGTATTTGACAGTGGTGGAGCCTCAGACGCGAGCGTACCGGCTCCTGGTGCAGTACTTCGGGCGGGAGGTCCTGCTGGAGAACGGTGAGATAGACAGGCAGAAGCTCGGCCAGATCATCTTCTCCGACCCTGAAAAGCGCAGGATGCTCAACTCCATCACACACCCCGAGATCCACAGGGCCATGCTCAAACAGATCCTCTACTACTTCATCCGAGGTTGGAGCCGACACACACACACACACACACACACACCCTCTCCTTATGCACTTTTTGCCACCTCTGTTTTGATCTGCATTTTCTTCTTTATGTCTCTGAGGTGTGTCATTGTGTGTGTGTGTGTGTATGGAAGACATATTTTAAGTCTATTTAGTAATGTTGTACAATATAAACCCTTTGCTGTTGGTGCTATAAGGTTACCGGTACGTCATCCTGGACGTGCCTCTGCTGTTCGAGACGCGGCGTCTCACTCACCTCATGAAGCACACGGTGGTCGTCTACTGGTAAGAGCTCTGGTCACAGCACTTTCAAACTCTTGCTTCTCATTGGTCAGATGGTGTTGATTGATTGGCAGGTTGTAATTCGCATCACACGTTTATATCCATGCGCTCGTTCAGGGAGATTCCTACTGTGATTAAAGGAGTCTCCAGTGTCAGTGCGTTTAACAGTTAACTGAACTGCATATGCTGAAATGTATAAGTACAAGTTCTCTCTCTCTCTCTCTCTCTCTCTCCCTCTATCTCTCGGCCTCAGTGACCCCGCCACCCAGCTGACTCGGCTCATGCAGCGTGACGGTCTGAGCCGCGAGGAAGCCGAGCAGCGCATCGCTGCCCAGATGCCGCTGAGCGAGAAGCGTGGCCTTGCCAGGCATGTAATCGAAAACTCCAGCTCGCGCGAGGACACACACCGCCAGGTCCTGCGCTTACACGCCACGCTGGACGACTCCATGGAGTTCTTACCCATCAGAGCCGTTGCCGTGGCAGCCGTCGCCGGCCTAGGAGGCCTCTTTCTCTACATGGTTAAACTCCTAGCATCCTAGCCTCACTCGCTATAACACTAACGTACTGTACTTTATATGCAGGAATAATGTGGGGTTCATCCAGGGGGCTTCCAGACTAGCAAAAGTATTGCAGCATGTGGTGAAAGTTTTTATTTTTTTTAGTAATTTTTTTATTTACGTCTATAACAAAGAGTTTGACAATCTAAGCTCAAAATATCTGAGCTTTGACCTGAACCTAATATAAAACTGACACACTTTTTCCAAAACCCAAACCCTTGATCGATTCAGTCGAAGGATTTTAGACAATCAATTTATAACATTTGTACAAACTGCATAACTACTTCAAAATCAGTGTGTAGTTTAATTTAAAAATATTATAATAACCATGTGTCATGCTGTTATAGTATATAATATAATTCTGTTCTGGGTTTTAAACAGTGTGAAGTTGACAACAGATTTTTAACACGTACACAGACTCCAGCTCTCGAGACATGTTTAGCATCTGTGGAAAAAGTTAACGTTATAGAAGTCTCACAATCCCAAAATCTTTACTTTTTTTTTTTTCCAGTTTGCAATAAACCTATGGATGTAATTCTCAGCAGAACGATATATTACATATTTCTGGTACAGTTCTGGGAAGTTTTTTTTCCAAGTATAGCTTAAAGTGGATAAGGGATATAAGGGATTCTATAATTTTTTTTAAATTAAATTCTTTGTTCTTCTACTGTATATTGTAGTTCACGGTAACTCATTTTACTGAAGTGCAGCTACTTAACGCTCTTACACTCTGTTGTTAAAGCTGATGTTGGAATGAATCATTCCTGAAGAACCTGATATATAAACACTGTGATTAAAGCACATGAACACGACCATCTGCTCCGTACATTCTGTATAGTTCAGTTTCATTGTCTCTCTCTCTCTCTCTCTCTCTCTCTCTCTCTCTCTCACACACACGCGCGCATGAACTGAATGTATCTGCTAAAATCAGTGCTGCTTGTTGGAAATGAAGGGAATATAAAAGTTGAACTAACAATTAAACAGGTTTCAAAACATCCCGGTGCAGAGTGTGATTTATTTATATGATTTTCTAGGTTATTTATCTTTTAACTATAAATGTAGTGGAAGAAATAAAGATACACCACAAGCACCTTTCTAGTTAAGGCGATAAGTCGTAATGCGTAGGTTTGCATGTGTGTGTTCTTGGTGATGTAATGCAGTGGACGCAGTACAAACCCTAATTTTTTGTCTTTAGTAAAATCTTTGTCTAAGACTGAAGATGGAACACTGATTTTCAAATGTTTTCATAAAACTCCGTAAAAAAAAGGCACTTTTCACAGAGTTGAATTGAGGAGTAAAGGGGCAAAAAAGAAAGACAATGATGACTTAAAAATGTTTTTCAAAAGTCCAAAATATGGAGCTGAATCATATAATTAGGTTAAGTTAGTTATATCAATTAATTAGTGATTAGATCAGTATGAGGTGAAAAGAAATTATTTGACTTTAAACAAAAGTACAGTATTTATTACTGATCATGGACATCAAGCATTCCTTTTCACAAAAAGGAAAGTTTAAAAAATATTTTCTTATTACCCTTTAAAAATAATCCAGTACTTTCCAAATTATGATCCCCCTAGTGGTATGTGAAGGTACTGCACGTGGGCAGCAAGCAGTCATTTACAACATAGGAGTGAAACACTTTCAATGTTTAGTTTTGTAACTGAGTATCACATTTACATTAAACCTTTATGAATAAATATTTGCAATATTTAAAACAAACAAAATGATAAAACAAATCCATATATGTGTGTGTTATTCTTAATTTAAATCATTGAGTCTTGTGCATTGATCAGAATTGTGATTAATACAGTAGATTGTTTGGGCTGCAGCAGATTTTCAGATTACAAACCAACATGTGCTATTCTTAAGTTTGTGACTAGCTCGTCCCAGGCGTGTTGCAAAATCAGGCAATGCCCTAGTCAACCCGGTGATGGCGCAGTAATGAGTATACACCGCATCGCAGCTCGAGTAGGAGAACATCTGAACATCTGCAAGTAGAAACAGAACTGGCTGATACACCATCCGGAACCTGACCCGGTCCATGTCCTGTCTTTACATTGTTACACCACGGTGTTCTCCTCTTCTGTGTTAGCTCACCTACTTCATCCATGTTGCTTTTTTCGCTTCTTCTTCTTCGCATTATTATTATTATTATTATTATTATTATTATTATTATATATATATATATATTTTCTATTCTTGGTTTATTCCAGTTTGCTGAAATCTCCTGGTTAACTGTTTTTGGTTATGATAACTCTTGACGTTATCTTCTCATTAATTAACTCACATGACATTAAGATTACACTAATTATGATTTATGGAACACATAATTACACACCTGCATCCTGTTACTAACCCCATGTTAAACTTTGTTTAAAATGTTTACATTGTCTTCATTAGTATATTTGAGCGTTTGATTTTTTTCCGTTGCAGTAAATGAAACATTAAAATGCATTTTTGTTTGTCATTAATGAAAGTAACATTAAGTGATATGTCACTTTTTTTGGATGATGGGAAAACCATTAATTTTTAATCAGGAAAGCAGTTTCCCCATACAGAGTTTTTGAACTAATGACTTTGTGTGTGTGTGTGTGTGTGTGTGTTATGTTAATGCAGAGTGACGAGGGCCAGCGGCTTCACAACCCGGACCTCTGATTGTGTGTGTGAGAGAGACAGAGTGTGAGAGAAGACTGAGGAAGACTTCACGCTGGTATTTGTTCGCACATTTGCATATTTGAGAGAGAGAGAGACAGAGAGAAAGACGGAGAGAGAGACAGAGACAGACAGAGAGAGAGAGAGAGAGAAAGAGATGGAGAAGGAGACAGAGATGGACAGAGAGAGGGAGAGAGATGGAGACAGAGAGAGGGGAGGGGGGGGAGACAGAGGGGGGGGGGAGACAGAGATGAAAGACAATTAGTCCGTTTTTCACTTTCAGCTCTGAACATCTGCAAGATAAATGTGTACAAATGAGAGTGTGTGAGTGGGTGTGAGAGAGTGCTCGAACCTCCATAAATCCACCGCTGTGTTCCATCTGTCTCTCTTTCAGTTCCGGCCCACGACAGAGAAACTGTCTATCCACAAACGCTGCTCTGAAAGATGAGTGTTTCCTCAGGTTTGGTTTTTTTTTCATCATCATCATTACTTTGTTCTTTATTTTAACAAATGAATTTGGTTTAATGTTGCAAACAAGTAAACCACAGTGTATCCGGTATAGTGTATCATATCTGATTACTAAAGTGTAATATGTTTTGTGTGTGTGTGAGTGTGTGTGTGTGTGTCCTGCAGGTTTTGGTGATACTGTGTGGCTGCCATTCTGGCACTGGTCCAGTCGCCCAACACTGACTCTGCTGGAAATCCCCCTGACGGCTCTCTCTCTCTCTCTCTCTCTCTCTCACACACACACACACTCACACACTCATAAATCAGCCTGAGATTCCTGTTCCTGGCTGACCAGACCGGTCCCCTTCTTAAGAATCCCTTTCTCCCCACGCTGAGATGCTTTTCTTCTCACTGCGGCTGTAACGAGTGACTGTTTCTGGACCGGATTCTTCCCGTGAGCTCCAGCTCTGATCTCTCTTTAACACCGAGACCAACGGCACTAAGATCCGGGATGCTTGATGTTAGCGCTAAAGCCTCTCTCGACCTGTGCGTGCGTTTCATAGAACGACAGAAGAATCGTTTGCCAAAGCACAAACACGCAGAGGACCAAAGACTCTATTAAGGGAAAGCTTTTCGTCTCAGTGGGAAAGACGTGCTGCTTATGTAAACCATTTGTTTTCTGTTTTGAAGCTAGTGCGCGGTTGTGTGTTTGTGTGGACGAGTTAAGCGCCGTGGCATTTCGCTAATCCGATATGCCACATTTCACCCCTTCGGTTGTAACAGCTACCGCTGTGAGAGGGATATTAAGTGTAAAATGTGGAATTTCTTGTGTGTGTGTGTGTGTGTGTGTGTGTGGGCGGCTCGAACAAAACAGCGCACGACTCAGGGTTTGCTGAATTACTGCAGCAACATCTGGACGCTAATAATAAGAAATAAAACACACTAACAATGGATTATACTGAAGTATAAGTCGTACATCAAGTAGTTTTGCAGGTGTTTGAAAGACGTTCACAAAGCACTGAAACTGGAGACTCCTTCCGTAAATGTTAAATAAACCTGTCCACAATCACACACGATTTTAACTTCGCAAGGAATCTACAGCAGATATTTGAAACGTATCAACTATTTCATCAGTGCGATGCAGCCAACATGAAGTCAGTCTCCCCAGAATTGAACGCGGTTCGGAGTTAAAGAGCGAGCAAACGATATCTTGAGCTGTTTGTGAAACGGAACAAAAAAACTCATTTGCATACAATCTAAGGTGTCTGGCTCTTATCTGATGAAGCTGACTTCTCTAGACAGAGACGGACAACGTGAGACGCTGCTTAGCAGGACACTGATAACCGATAAAGCAATAATAATTTGTCTTTTTTTGTGCCCTAGCAGGAGTCCTGCGCTAGTCCTCGACGTGTCTTTGTGAGATAAGACTGGCCTTATTAAAAGAGAATGTAAATGCCAGCACTGATCTCGTTCCGCGCTGAAGTGAACACTGTCTCACGTCTGTTCTGGGGGTGGAAGGGAAGGGTAGGGGGGGCTGCGGGGGACTTAGGAGGTTGGAACAAAAATATTTTCAGGAAATATTCAGCAGGAATATGGGGCTTAGACAGAGCACTGGCTGCATTAGTAGCACTAGCAGACATCGGTAATATTCCTGTAATTGAAAAAATAATTTTGTCTTTTTATTAATGTAATGAATTCCCAGAATCCTCGGCCAAACGATGAACTATGAGTACAAACCTCATCATGTGATGCGCTACCTCACTGCACTGGTTCTCGATTATACTGCTCTGAATTCAAAAGCAGCAGTTTTGGATAGGCATTACAGGGCTGTTTCCTCTAGTGTTGATAAGTTCTGAATTCTGATTGGTCAGAAGGAGTTGATCAGCAGGAAGTGAATAAAATTAATTAAAACATTTTCCATATTCCATGCACCATTCTTTGGTGTTTTTGGTTTACCTGCTCAGTTTTTCATTTGTACTTCTGACACTAATCTTATGTGTGGGTGGTTCGTATCAGTGAACTGTAAGATCAGTGAACTGCAGTGAACTACACACCCGGATGGACTGTTTATTGTCGCTGGAGATTTCAACCATGCAAATCTCAAGTCAGTGCTCCCTAAATTCCATCAGTATGTGGACTTTGCAACGCGAAAGGGAAAACACACTGGATCTCGTTTACACAAATATCCCCGGCGCATATCGGGCAGAGCCCCGCCCCCACCTCGGCTACTCAGACCACATCTCTGTTACGATAATTCCAGCATACGCACCACTCTTCGGGTATTCAAAACCGGTTCTGAAGCAGGTGAAAACCTGGCCAGCAGGAGCCATCTCTGCTCTTCAGGACTGTTTCGAGAACACTGACTGGAACATGTTTAGGGAGGCTGCAACTTACGGCGACTTCACTGACTTGGAGGAGTACACGTCATCAGTGA
>JAQMYI010000034.1:3595785-3610283 GCA_030014275.1 Clariallabes melas | reverse complement strand
CATTCGGGCACACACATCCAGACTGTGCAACAGCTTTTTTTTGCACGCAAAAACACACTGATCAACACTATCAAACTATGTACATGCCAACCTATAAATGCTCTTTTGCACTATATTCATTACTTGTAATTTGCACTAACTATTTATCCTTAATGCTACTTAACGTTTACTGTTTACTCTGTATCTCCTCCCACTACCTCAACTCATCACCTCATTACCACAGAGTATTGTAATGTCATGTTGTCGCATTGTCGCTCTTGTTTGCACATTTGCACATGCACTTTATGTTGTCTCTTTGTTAAAAAAAACGTAAGTAGTTCACTGTTTACTTAAAATGTCAATCTGTCTTGTCTCAACTAGCCAGATAATTAGGCTTCTTAGCTAGATAGTAGTTTCTGTTAATTTACGTTATAAATTTATGTTGCATGTAGCACCTTGGTCCTGGAGGACACTGTGTACTGAACTGTATATGGTTGAATTGACAATAAAAGCCTACTTGACTTGACTTGACTCCTCATTGGACAGCTGCTTTGGGGACGGTTCTTACAGTGCTGATCCTCATTGGCCAGGTGCTTTTGGGTGTTACCAGGTGTTACAACTAGGTAACAACCAGGTGCCAACTATTTAAAAATCCTTTTAGAATCTCCAACATGCAAAGAAAAATTCAAATTTTTTAAAAGTTTCTGGAAAAACTTTATATAAGTATTATAACATTATAACTATAATTCAATAGATAACACACTGTTCTGAGTACTTTACATTGTAAGGAAATGATATAGTTGGCTAGCTTTACATGACTCCTTGGTTGCCAGCTGATGTATGATAGCTGTTGGAGGGAACTGGCAAATGACATTGAGGTGGAAAGATGGGACAGTTGGGGGTGGGGGTTTGCTGCTATTGGAAAATACTCAACAACAGAGCGGTGTAATGTCGCGACTTTGATTTTCATGTGACACTCATAATAAGAAAAACTTTTAATAAGACCCGAAAGCTGTCAATGTTATCGTTAAGGGCATGGTGTCATTTCAAATGCATGCTGACGGGGATCAAAAATTCGCACATCAAATTCCTGAAGGGCTTATAGTATGTTAGTCCTTCTGCATATTTGAGACGAGTTTTTAGTGCCTGTGTTGTCGGTTTTTAGATAGATAAATAGATTGGCTGATCCTGCGTACGTGATAATTCGAAGAAACGCTCTTTCTGAGAGGAGACATATCGACAACTTATTACTAAAGATATTATATGTGTGCTCGTGGTGTGTGAGTTTTCTATTTCAGAATATCCCGAATCTCGGATCCAAACTGAGCTAAATCAAAGTGTTATTATTTTTTTCTGTCTTTGAGTTCTGACACTTGCTTTCCTCACCTAGGCTTGAAAAAACAAACTCAATTCCTTTCTTACACCAGAACGGTAAGCTCTGACCCCATTTTAAAAACCGTGACTGTGTTATTAAGTAATTTTAGAAGTAAGCAAATATGAAAAGCTTTAGAGTCATGTTTGAGTGTTTGTTTGATGTTTGATGGTCCCTTTTTGGATCTAAGTCAACGCTAATGAAATCCTCTCCTTCTCTTTATTTATATATAACCAATTTTAAAAACGTATTCTGCCGACCTATGTTTGATCTCTTTCAATTTCATGCAATTTACGGACATCTCATCGTTGTTATCTATCTGCCCAATCAAGCGCCAAACCCTCTGCTGGGTCTCTCTCTCTCTCTCTCTCTCTCTCTGTCACACAGCATTCTAATCTAATGCATCTTCTTTTGGAAAGCCCTACCACACAGCATCTCGTTTTCAGTCACGTCTTGCTACAAAATCTCCATTTATTAGCAAATGTAAAGTCACATTAGACAAAATCAGATACATATAATGGACATCTGAGGCTCTTAAAACCCAATCAGGGACGGCTGTATATTGAGACATTTTTCTTTCCCCTTATCTGATGAAAAGCTTTCTCTCAATAAGAGAAGCACTTACACCTTCTGCACGTAATTATCCAGTAGTAATTAATGCTGATGATACGACGAGATGTCTGAGGTCACCATGTTTCTATCTCGGAGCGACGTCCTGATTGGAATTTGAATTAATCTTTTCCATCTCGGGAGCTGTTTGTTAGAGAAAATCGTCCTCCATAATGATTAAATCCACAATTTTGTTATAACAATGCCACTTCAATACATTCACCTTTTCACAGACTCAGTATTGATATGAATTCACACTATGTGAAACGGTTTAAACACCAGGATCGGGTTTGTTTTATTCCACGTTGAATCATAAAGTTTTGGAGAACATGAGCGATTATTACACATGACACATCACGGCAAATTCGAACGATACAAGAGACTTGTACAAACACAGTATCTTGAGAAAATCACTATATGCATCTTGGTCCTGTCTCACATGAGTTCATAAGAGCCAAACAGCACCATGTAGTTACAACATAATGCTTTTTCTTAACATTAGGAGTAGAACCAAAATATTTACAGTGTGTTGCATAAGTATTCACCCTTTGTGGAAGGTGGAAAATTAATTTGTCAATTTAATGTCATAACAACAGCAAAACATGTTGTGCATGTTGAGATGCATTTGTGATCACCGCCATTCTACAGACTAGTTATTTGAGTTACCCATTTCATCAACTTGTACATTCTTATGTTTTGGGTGGTGATCACAAACACATCTCAACATGCACAACATATTAAACCCTGAAGCAGACGTGCTACAGCAAGCCTCCATTCTAGTTAGCTGTCAGGAGTCACACATTTTATTGAGTGAGAGCAATGAGGAACGATTTGAGTTGACAGAAAGGCTGTAGAAACTCAAATTACCACTCTGTGGCGAGCGGAAAAGCACCTCAACTTTGAGGCAAGAACAGTTATCTGAGCTACAGTGGAGACAGGCTCATTGAAACTGGGCAGGTTACCCAGGTCAAGCAACAATACAAAACGTGGGAAAGTAGGGGTGGGGGTAAATACTTATGCAAATCACACTATATATTGATTAATACATGGGAAAACTTTGGGAATAATAATAATAAGATGAAAAAAAACGGCCAACTATCTCCTTAATAAGCATTTTGGTCAACCCACATGGACTTATCCCTAATCTTTACTTAATACTCTGAAGATTAGTGAAGTTGCCCTGTTCTCTTTCAAATCATCAAACTCCCCTTTTAGAGAATCACAACCTCAACTTCACTAATCGGAGTAAAGCATGAAGCCCGCGAAGGTGCTGTATTTGTTGCTGTTTCCACCGTGTGCTTTGCCACCATCCAGCTTGATGAAGATCTCGTCTCCAGGGTCCAGGTGCAGGATCACTGTGTTTGAGGCGTAATCGTAGCTCTGGTCCTGGTCCTGGGCTATAGCACTTGCCCTCACCTGAAAAGGGGAAGCATGAGAGACAGACAGACAACAGAAAGTGGGAGTATAAAGTAAGTATACTGTCTGCGGGATGCGTCATTTGTCAGGATGATGGACCTAAAAAGACAAGGAAACTGTCAAGCTAAGCATGAGTAACACTGTTGAGTCACTCAGAAGAGTCACTGACTGTTTATGTGAGCATGGGGACGTGCATGTGTGTGTACTGAGATGGATGAGGGCGGTCTCAAGGACAAATTCATTTCACATTTATTGCTCTATCAGTAGTTTTAAGGGGTTTGGATCACTTTAAAGTATGTTCCTAGTACCTCTGGGTTCATTTATTATAGAGTCCCGAGGCTTTGGGGACAGGTGCTTGCTCCAGGACAGAAGTTTAAGCAGCTGCTATTTAGGGTCATTTAAAGCACAAGGATAATACATGGAGGCTGGAACTGTGTGTCTCCAGCATTTCTCCTTTCTTGTATCTGGCTCGATTAAAGCTGTCCCATTCATTACCAGTTATTCCAGTTCCTATATATATATTTTAAAGTTCTCCCACAAATGACCATTGAGATGGGACACGTAGAGGATTAATAGCCCAATCCAAGTCCCAGTCAACATACAGATGAAAATGGTAAAATAAGGGGCCCAAGTCCAAACCAGTGGAGTCAGTCAGATGCTCACATTCTAAAGCTGAAGCTAGAGGTTCAGAAAGTGTGTTCCTCATGGTCTTTCCAGTCATGTCTACCCTCAGGACCCTGCCTTTGATTCTCTTTCATCTCTGGCTCAGATCTAGTCCAAGCTCCTGTTTCAAACCCAAATTTTGGCTCAGTCTCAGTTTCATGGCTAGATCCAGTCCCAGACCCTTCCTCAGACACTTCATTGTTTGTCACCATGTAATGTATTTACATTTGAAGTTTCCATCAATAAATATATCCTTACACTGGCTCATCAGGTTTCCCACAAGAAGTATCATTAGTCAAACACTGTTGGAAAGTATTTTTTTTTTTCAGGGGTGTAATGGGGAGTTAACCATATCCCAGGAGTCCCCATTACATGCTCACATCACATGCTTGTCTCAGCCCTAATCCAGTCCAAGTCCCCATGTCCTATCTCAGTTTCTGTCTATGTTTCAACCACAAATCCATTGCAAGTTCTTGTCTCAGGACCCACCTCGAGTTCTTGTCTAGTATCTAGTCCCTAATCCATTTGAAGTTTTCTGACTGTATTCAGTCCCTAGGTCAAGCCAAAATCCAGTCCTTGCCGAAGGCCAAGTCAGACTCAGACATTAAAACAATGACTCATTATGATCATCTTCGAATGAAATTGAGTCAAAAGGTTTTTCTTATGCCTTCATGAATGAAGGTCAAGAATGAAGGTCATGAAGGTTAATGAACAGTGCACAGAAGTGATCTATGATTGGCTAAGGTATGATAATACGTTATGATCTGTTAAAATATCTATTTTTCAGCGATAACATTTTTGAGGTTTCTATTACCTTGATTAATTTGCTGCTATTGATTTCACTCAAGACAAACAAATGTTTTTGATCTTTTGATTTTGTTTTCTTTCATATTGAATGAATGAAAAAGTTTCTAGTCCCTGGTAGTAGACTCAGACGTTTGTCTTTCTGTGCTTCTTTATGTGTGTGTGTGTGTATGTGTGTGTGCACATGTACTACTCGTGTATTTATAGATATAGTTTGTGTGTGTCCGAAATTTGCAGCTTCACTGGTTGCATCTATGTGTGTCTTATGACTGGCCACATGTGATTGAGAATGCTACTGATTCAGTATGACACAGTAAAGGAGGCCACTGAGACAAACACACACACACACACACACACGATTAAAGAAACATTTCTTTCACTTCCGATCATGCTCGGATGTTTACTCTGAATAAATGTTTACTGACATAATTTTTATTTCTTAAAAATGTATTGATGTAAAAATAAAATGTATTTTACAAATCTAGGTGTATAAATCCTGTTTTATAAAAGAGTTAAGAAACCCTCCATCTATGTGTAACGTGATTAGTGTTAATTCTGTGGAATTTCTCTACAGTATTTTTTTTTTTGGTGGATTGATGCTGCAGTACTTTTGAACTGCTAATATTACAGAAGCAAGAAATTCAAGCTTTCTATTTAAATTATGCATAATAGGCATTTGCCTGTAGGTTTGTTCAAAATGCTGAATGCCGAGTCTTGTTAATTTTGTTTATTGAATTATGAATAATTATGAATTTAAAAAGAATTTGCTGCTCCTTTCATCTGTTTTTTGAAACTCTTTCACTCTCATTGGCTTACACATTCCCTGTTTCCTGATTGCTGATGGCTCCTGTCAGTCACCATGAAGCCGGACATGACTGAAGGTGGGATGTCTTGACATTTGATGTATCTGAGCCTGTCTGTGGAGAATGACTAGAAATTTCCCAGAAGCCTCATACAATATCTAAATGCGACTTCAGAATCCAGCATTTTTACTTTAGTTTTACTTTACTAGTATTGTATACTGGAATGTAAGTGAGAGTGTATTGTGGTATATAACAGTATATTTTGTGTATTTCAGTTCAGTAGTCAAAGTAAATCGAGAGAAACCTTCTTACCTGTCCGTTTTTGACGAGATCTGCCCACATGCTGGTCCCGTCACCGCCTCTCATCAGCACGTTGTAGGTAAAGAAGTATGTCCCGGGCACCTTGCACACAAACTTCCCTGATGCACCATCGTAATTGTTGCCAATGTTGGTGACTACATCATCAAACCTCAAGACCTCGTAGCCCTCCTGTGGGTTTCGTAGACCAGCATAGAATGCCACACGTGGACCTGTATTAAAGCTCCCAATGCCAGCACCTGCCATCATGCTTTTTTCTCCCGGTGGACCGATCGGACCTGGAGGACCAGGCTCTCCTGGTGGTCCTGGTGGGCCAGGTTTTCCAGGTCTCCCGGGCCTGCCGTGGATGTACGTTGGAAGTGGCGGGCTCACGCTGTGGTCACTTAGTGGCTCCGCCTCAGCTTGGATGCGCGTTGCGGCTCCGTCGACGCCTGGCGCTGAGCTGATTCCCGTCGCGACGGTGCCCGTGCCCTTGTCCGAGTACGGATCGCAGACCATGCGGCAGGTGCCCAACATCTCGTAGTGGCTGCCGTCCTCGTTTCCGCCCACCGAGCTCACCAAGACCGGAATGAGTACGACCAAAATGATGAGAAGCATGATGGCGGTGGCGCCCAGGAGAATCTTCCGGGCCGCCAGTGCCAAGTTTTCCCCGTACGCAGGAATGATGACCAGTGAAGGGCAAAGAAACGGGTAGGAGTTCTAGGGTGCCAGAGAGACACCAAAGTCTCTTAAAAGTGTGTGTGTATGAGGAGGAGTCCTCCTGAGAGAGACAGAGAGACGGACAAATACACCAGTCTAGCAGGTGAGCAGAGAAGAGCCCTGGTGTGTATTGTGAACCCGAGAGAAGCAGATCGAAGGGATGGACGAAAAAGATAACGATGTTTTTATACTCTTTCTCCTGAGTCAGTGAGGGCAGGAGGAAGAAGGGGAGGAGAGACGAAGGAGGGGGCTAGGACAGTGAGCAAGCGAGCCTGGAACAGAGGAATAAAGAGAGAAGCAGAAGCATCTATGCCAAAAAAAAAAAAAAAAAATCTGTTCTGTTCAAGTGCACTTTTTTTTTAATGAGAGTTTATTTGGAAGACAATCATGGTCAATACCAGTGGATTAAGTGGAAAGTAGGTAAAAAAGCTTGGCATCTGACATACACACACATGCATACACACACTCTCTCTACTTCAAGGATCGTTACACATTTCAGACTGTATGCATCAACACGCATTGAATTGAAGCTCATCCAGTATACTGTAGAAACATATATATTTATAGAGACAGTCAATCATTTACAATTAAAATAAAATAACATTACAGTAATTAACATAATTCACAGATTTTCCAGGAAAACAGGATCTTTTAAACACTTTCCTCAAATCTTTTTTTATGATTTTCATACTAGAAAATCAAGCTATAATCCATATCCTGTACAGTAAAACTATAGAAGATCGATAAATTCCGCAATAGCCGACATGCCTTATCCTAAAATATGTGACCTTTTCGGTTTAAATATAAAAATGCTGTAGACTGAGCCGAATCCTGCCGTCTCCACGGCTACGCAGAATGACTGGGACACGTCCACTTCCTGTCTAATGAATTCAATATTTTATCTGCTGTAGCTACAAGATGCAGGAATTCGTCACTCCTTCTGACTCAAACCTCCTTGCCCTTGGTCCGGAGGTTTCTTGCCATCCTCTGTTCGCTCCCCAGGGCCTCTCTTCTGTCCACGAGAGGAGAACAACAAGCCGGTCAGACAGAATGGAGATTATCTTTATCATCTCTGTACGTTTGAGAAGAAAAATCTATGAGGGTTAATTGCGACTTGAACTGAGACATAATGTTAGGATTAGACTTGAGGCAAAGCCAGGGAGAGGACAGTATGGGAGTTTTTTTTTTGTCTCATTTTAATTTTAATTATTATAATCAAGTGCATAGAATCCAATTACACAGTTACTGTATACAGCATAAAACCTATTTAATTCTGCTTGGAGATATTCAAGTAATAAGAACATTTGCTTGTGTGGGTGACAGTGGAAGTCATATTCGACTGGTTATATATTAGTATATTTTTCAGGAGTGTGTGTATGTGTGTGTGGAAGAACAGCAGAGCATCGCTGGTAACCTAGGATTAAGCAGCTGTCTGCTCTTCTTAGCATCACAGCACAGTGCTGACACCCAGAAAGTATCACACAGATAACAAACACGCTCCAGATCTCTCTCTCTCTCTCTCTTTATCACACACATGCACACTCACACACACACACACTCACACACCATACTGTGCTCAATAGGCTGCGACTGCACATTGGAGAAGGTGGAACGACAGTCAAGGTGCAACAAAAGTCACAGAAAAGTCAGTTAGGAATACCTGAGTTAAAGTATATCTTTTTTTTTGTCTGCCACCCATGTATTATTTAGAAATATTTTACATTAAATGTAGAAAGTGGTAACTTACGACATGTTAGATTTATTAGCAGGCACGTCACGGATCTACAGTATATGGCCACTGATTTACCCTCATCCTTTACCCTTACCTTCGAGTCTGGACCCCTGTTATCCTACTGAGTGCACCTGTTTGTGTCAACAATATCATACTTGATCTATTTACAGTATATGGACAACAGTATTTGGTCAAACCTGTCAATTATTGAATTCAGGTGTTTCAATCAATCAGGCTCCTTATCCCCAGTGAAGGACAATATTAATGCTTCAGTATACCAAGATATCTTGGACAACGCTATGTTCCAACTTTGTGGCAACAGTTTGTTGAAGGCCCTTTTCTATTCCAACATGACTTGAGCCCCAGTGCACAAAGAAAGGACTATAAAGACATAGTTTGAGTTCGGTGTGGAAGAACTTGACCGGCCCTAACACAGACCCTTGAGCACAACACCATCAAGCACCTTTGGGATGAACTGGAGCTAAGATTGTGAGCCAGACCTTCTCATCCAACATCAGAGACCTTATAAATGCTCTACTACAGAATGACTGGGCACGAATTCCCACAGAATGACTTCAAAATCTCGTGGACAGCCTTGCAAGAAAATGCTTGTATCTATTTATGTATCTTCGTACAGTATCTATCAAAATATAAAAGATATTCCTGTCCACTTGCAGATGAATCCCTAACATCACGACCCCATTCACCCCTCCCTTTTCTACGTCCTCCCACATTATTCCCTGTCACCCTTTATCCGTCTCTTGCTCTATCTTTCTGTCTCTCAGTGTCTCGAGTGTCGACGCTTCATGGCCTGCAGGCCTCTCCACTGCAAATGACATCGTCATGACTGAAGATGGCGACATGGCCCTCAGTTACATCGAGGTCCCGACCCTGAGTACAAGCGCATTCTCCACTTCAACAAGGGGAAACTTCATGACTTTTTAAACAACAGCTCCTATGAGAACGTGCAATGTTACCTTTAATTGCCTTAAAAAACTATAAATTTTTTGCTAGATTCTATTGAGGACTTTTGGCATCCTGTTGTAAAAACCTGCATTAATAACTAGAAAATGCAAACAGCAAGTAACTTCACCTCCATGGCACCAGAGGGCACATCTTCCTGTACATTACAACGTTTTTTATTTTATTTTATTTTTTATATTTGCAGAATTGCACATGGATCACTTTTCACAAGGAGACCTCGATTAATTTAATTCTCAGATCCAAGTGATTTAATTATTGTAAATTTGATTACAGTACTAGCATTCCTATACAGTGCAGTATACAGTATATGAGAGGCGTTCGAGTCAACCCGGGACACAGTTCTGAACGTAAAAACTCTTTTTATTTCTCTATATAATCCCCTGCTACAGTAATGCACTTATCCCAGTCTTTCTCTCATGCATGGATAACGTCAAGGTTTTTTCAGTATGCCGGAGCCACGATCGTCTAAAACGGATGGCCTGGAGCAAGGTCAGGACTGTATGGGGGATATGGCAATAACTGTTAATGTCATCAAAGTTCCGGTTTGACTTGAACACCACTCGTACATATAAAACAATACAAAAAGGATTGTTTTTACAAAAAAAGATAAGACATTAATCCCAAGTATTAAAGCGTTACCAATGAGCTATAATGTACAGTTGTTGAAATTAAAGTAAAAAGAACAAAAAATTAGTCTTATTAAGATGTTTGTGCATTAAGAACAGCTTCCGTCTTCAGTGAATTTTTTTTACCAGTTGCACAGTATTGAGGTATAATGGTACATTTAGTGGCACAAGATAAAAAAAAATAATAATAATACAATTAAAAAAAAAAAAGAATAATAAACCACAGTGTCACAGCTTAACACAGTCTTAGGACTTTTTTTTACCCCTAGATTTTTATATTTATTACCAAATGCTGACATCTATTGGTAGAATCTAAAACTAGGCTATTTGTTTTTTATAATACAAGATTTTTAAAAAAAAATTTATTTGTAAAGATATTATACATCTAGGCCATATTAAAAGGTATACTATTAAAGATATAATACAACTGTGTGTTTTTTTGTAGTAAAATACTACAATCTATATTTTTTAAAAACCTATTCAAATATAAAAAGTATAAAATATGTAAAAAATAAAAAAAACTGGATTTAATAAACTGACTGTATATCATGAACTGATGCCTAAATTAGCAGAATTTTAGAGCGCTACTTTTCAAAACACCAAATTAACTGCAAAACCCTTTTTACTAAAACAGAACCTTAATCTTTACATATTAAAATATCTGCCTTGCCGTCAGCCATGAATTATAGTTATTCATGTTGTGTTTCGCTTCATTCGAGACATGCTATTGTAGCTGTAAATTAATTTATCATGTTGATGTTTTAAATGAGCAACATGTTAGATTAAAATACGTTATTGTTAAAACACTGAAGACGTACATACTAATGTATTCGTAATATATTTTAGCAATAAATGGCATTTGTAAGGGTTAAAGGTCAGCACATGGACTTTGATTTTGACTGAAGGTTATGCGCTGGAGCACTGCTGATGGAAAACACTGATAGGCATCCTAAACCTTTCCTTCAAATGCCCTTCTAAGATGGGTAGTGGCATGCGGGCAACATCATATCCACGCTCTTTCGGCTTTCGTTGCGGGTTCACTGGTACGATCTCCTGAGTGCTGTTCGGATCGTTCCGGCCAATGGCTCCAAACGTTGGGAAGTTGTTGCTCAGGTCCTTTGGAAGATCCCTGGTGTAGTTCTGGCAACAATATGCCGACCACATATACTCAGGGATGGCTACTCTGCCCTCATCCTTTAGCCAGCGGTCTTTTTCATAAGGAATCACACCAGTCACTATGTACGCCTCGCCCAGGCAGTATTTCTGGAGGATCTGCTCCACGAAATTCTCCAGTCTGGCCCATGGACCATCATTGGATCCAGGCTTCTGTGGCACAATGTTAGTCAGGGTGAAGGTGGCATGACGCACAACCGTGTCGTTGTGGTGCTGGCTCGGGTTCAAGTGCCCACGTGTGTAAGAGGAGTTGATGTAGTCCTTCTGGATGGCCTGACTCTCAACCACATTCTGGTCTACTGTTGCAGGTGGAACTGGGAACGGGATCATGTTGCCGTCAGCCTTGGTGTTGGCTAGCTGGAAGAGATGGAGACACATGTTCAGGTGTTTAGAAGAATTATAGTGGAAGTGGGCATGTATGGATTTGCTTATTTTAGGATGTAGAATATTATCTTAATCATCAAAATTAATCACTAGAACTAACTGTAACTGGAGAGAGATGGTTTTAATCCCATCCTTTAAGTTTCTCGGAACTAGTATTAGAGAGATTTGAGGTTAGCGTGTTGTTCCTTAGCTACAGTCTGTTATGCTTGTTTTGTTTTTAAAGGTTTTTTGAAGTTGCGCAGTTTCTGCTGACTCGTGCATGACACGGCCACGTAACCGACGCCGGCTGAAGACACGATCACATCGACACTCATGTCCGAAAGAAAGAAAAAACTACCCGAAAGTGAAAAAAAGCACGAAAGCAGACATTCTGGCAGCAGGTAATCTTGACCACAACAGATACTTTTGTGCTTATTGCAAGCTTGCGTGCATGAAGTGAGTCATTATTCAACACCAAGCCTACTTGTGCAGGAGGTGCTAAGAGGTTTAAGTGGGTGAGAGATCATGTTAAGGCTGTTATTTTTCTCGGTGTGGTAAACCACAATCAAGTTCCTCTTGACTCTTAGCTGTTCTTCCACTTGTATATTCAGCATTCATTTTGAGCATGCTTGGTCTCATCGAAACCACTTTAATCTGCCATACAAAAATAATCTGCATAAGTAAACACACCTGATTTTTTGCCTTGAAATCATATTTTAAACTCGATTATTTATAGATTAACTAGGCATTCATGATGTGAGTAATATCCTTAAGTGCGCTTAAGATTAATATCCTTAATAGCTGATTTGATACAATTAATATCTGACTCTCCAGTATAGCTTTCTGCTGCTGGTGACAGGATTTGAGAGAGGAGGCTTGCTTGACCCACCATCAACTTGTAATGGCTGAATGAGTTGTGCCTGTGTGAGCCAATGTTCCCAACCACCAGTGACTTACCACCAAAGCTCCCAAGAACCAATTATGTATTAGCACTGCTCCCAAGAACCAATCAGCTATCCCAATTGTCCACATTGACGTTTTCTTTTTATCTTGTAGATTGGTGTTTGTGCTGACATTTTTTGCCTCTCTTATGAGGTCTTGATGCCCTCCTTGATAATATGCATCATAATGCCATATAATGGGTTTTTATAAAGCTGCCAAGATGGCGTTGTATACTGTACTTTATAATCTGTTCCCATACAACTTATTGCCCCATCAATTAATTGGGTTCCGTGGTTTTACTCTAACAAGAGTTTCTCTCCAAATCAAGAGGGGAAGCTGACCATGTTAAAACTGTTAATCCTTCTGTCTCTTTGTGGACAGATCAAAAATGGGTTACTCTCTATTGGGACCTTATCGTAGGACTTTATCGTTTACTATTTTTTTCATTGTCGTCTTCCCGGATTAAGGGCAGGTTAGGCAGACCCCTTGTGCAGAGAATATGGGGAGAAGTTGTTGTGTGTGAAGTCATCATATTTTTCTGCACATGACTTGTTGATTGCAGCAAGGCAGCTATTTCGCACGTCTGCATAATTTCTGCTGCAGCGTGCCAAATGTGTGAGCCCTAAAGTTATTTCAGTTCAGCAAGGAAAAAAGGTTTGTGCTTGTAATTTACAGCCTCATGTAGTTCATTTATACGTTAAAAGGAAAGGAAATATATTGAGTTTTAAGGGTGTTATGTGTGGAAGCACATGCCTTGTGTTGCTTTACTGCAATTAGGAAAATATGGGCCAAAGGCAGGCTGGGGCAGGTTAAATATCAGATCATAGAAATGCAGTGTTTCATGACATATTATCACATATTCAACTCAAATGTAGAACTCTATGCTTAATAAACATGCCCAGTATAAGTATTATTATTAACATTTAACACAATTACACTGCACAATTCACAAACCGGATGATATTAACAACTTTTTTCAGATGGTTCGCAATAACTGATTGGGGCAGAAAATGGCTTTTCATATCGCACCTTAGCACGTTACATTCTAGTTATGAATGCAAATAATGGTGAGACAACTTCTGACAGTGTTGTCTATTTTGCATAGCAGAAGTGTGAAATAAATGTAGTTCCTGTTTCACATTATTGTTTTAACTACATTTTCTAACTTGTGCCAACCTGTTTTTTTTCTTGAATATCTCCAGAGCATATTACACAGCAAGATCATTTTGTAACTGGTATTGTAGGTTATTTATGAAAGTATGTTTTGAGAGACATGCGTAAAAAATTCTATCTACAGCCTCAGTACAGGACTCCAAAACCTGCCCTCTTTTACCCTATATAGTTGTAAATAGTCATATTTTGTGCACTACATTGTCTGTTTTGTATAATACACATTTTGTGTTTGGTTTTTTGACCAGCTACCAGAAGTGAGCGAAACCGAAAGTGCGCATGACCAGCTTGATCGCTCATATGCCGAAAATCCAGCCAAATTTTGGTTTGTGTAAGTCGAAAATTCCTATATAATTCTTACAGGAACCTCTGTAGTCCAACTAGAGACTGTGGAGGCCAGTGGTGATTACCATTGTGGTTATCAACATTTTTACGACCGTCGTCAACATTCACATGCGCATTCACACACTACAGGCAATTTTAGTAACACCAATCAGCCTAATCTGCATGTCTTTAGGCTGCTGGAGTCAAATCAAACGCGGACACTGGAGGTGAAGGCGACAGTTCTTACCATTATATATACAGAAAAAAAATGTATGTACAGTGCAGGAAAAAAGAAAAACTTGTATTAATATTTTAACACAGTACTACATTTATTTCTATAGGTTATATATTGATATGAGATAATGTAATGATACTAATATTATAAAAATAAAATGTACATCATACTATTTTTATAAAATGATTTTTTTATGATGATTCCTTAATGTGTTATCATTATTATTATTATTATTATTATTATTATTTCTTTTTCAGTTTATTGCTACATGTAATAAAACAAGTTA
>JAQMYI010000034.1:3435161-3453079 GCA_030014275.1 Clariallabes melas | reverse complement strand
TGTGTGTGTGTGTGTGTGTGTGTGTGTGTGTGTGTGTGTGTGTGTGTGTGTGTGTGTGTGTGTGTGTGTTTAGACATTAAAAGAGAGTGAGAATGAGAGGTTGCAGGTCCAGGTTCAGGCGTACTTGGATAACTTGTTCGACGTCGGAGTGCTGCTGGAGGACGCAGAGGCCAAAAACACCTTGCTGGAGCACCTAGAGGAACTCCAGCAGAACAACACTGAGGTACACACACACACACACACACACACACATATATTAATTAACTGAACAGTGTCATCTAGAGTTTTTAGCTAAATGACTGATCCTACCTTATTTGTGTGTGTGTGTGTGTGTGTGTGGGTGTGTGTTGCAGTTGAGCAGCAGGCTGCAGGAATGTGAGAATGAAGCTATGGACAAAGTGTCAGACCTGGAGAAACAGCTTATAAACACTACTAAAGAAATGGACCTTCTGAAGGTACGAGCACTTGTATTAATACGCTTGTGTTATTAAGTGGCCCAGTGTGTGTGTGTGTGTGTGTGTGTGCTTGTGTGCATGCAGGAAAATCTCCGGGAATCTTGCACGCAGCTCTCCACCCTGCAGCAGCAAGAGCAAGAACGAGAGCTGGCCAGAGAGCAGGAGAGGGAGAGAGAGAGGGAGCGGCAGCGCTGGTTGAAGGCGCTGGAGCAGCAGGTGCAGTCCCTGGTGGAGCGAGGGCTCATCCGCATGGAGCGGTCCGAGTCCGGATCCGTGGACCTGAACGTCATACATGAGGCAGGAAGCGGACAACTACCTCAAACAGGTAAGTGTGTGTGTGTGTGTGTTGTGTGTGTATATGTGTGTTGGTTATAGATTTTTGTCTTGTTTGTCGTTTTAAAATCACATATTATTTCTTTAGTCGTAGGCGAGATTCCTCAAGAAAACATTTGTGTGAGTGACTCCTGCGCAAAATCGCTACCTTTGCCTCCAACTCCGCCCCCACTGCCGAGCCCTGCCCCTCCCCCACCACCACCTCCTCCTCCACCGCCGCCTCCACCTCTGAACACCTTAAGTAAAGGTGAGATCTCCTTCCACACACTGAAGGTTTCTCATCAATCTAGTGTGTATTTTTATATTTGTGTGTGTGTGTGTGTTTGTTTTTTTCAGGTATGAAGGAAAAGAAACCGATCCAGACGAAATACCGCATGCCACTTTTTAACTGGCAGGCGCTGAAAGACGAGCAGGTCGCTGGAACCGTCTTCACCGAACTGGACGACGAAAATGTCTTAGCAGTAAGGGGTGATTTCTTTTTCTCCACCTCACAATGAGGTGGTTTCCTCGTTGATTAGTTTCCTATAAAAGCACACCACCAGGTGATTCCGCACATTCAAGCAACTGAACAAATCATATACTGTAAATCATCTGTTTCTCCCAGGAGCTGGACATGGATGCTTTCGAGGAGCTCTTTAAGACGAAAGCTCAGACTCCTCCATCCAGCGTCAGCACTCTGAAGATGAAAGTGGCGCGCAAGTCGTCCAGTAAAATCTCTCTGCTGGAGCCGAACCGGGCCAAGAACCTGGCCATCACTCTGCACAAAGGAGGCATGGACGCCAAGAAGATCTGCACCGCCATTGAGACGTATGTCGTATTTCTCACACAAATACACATACACACATATTTCATTTGTTTATGTTGACAGATCATGATGAATTGTCCGATATGCAACTCACCAATAATAAATAATAAAAAACATATATTCAAACTATTTCCCCTACTTATAGTAATAATAATTTTTTTGTAACAATAATAAGAAGAAGAAAAAGAATCACTATCAACATCCTCACCACCATCATCCCCATTATCATGACCATCATCATTACAATCATCTTCATCCCCATCATCATCAAAATCATCACCATCATCGTCATTTCCAACATTATCATCGCTATTATCAGCACTTCATCACCATCATTAACTTCACCATCGTCATCCCCATGATCACTATCATACCTTCATCCCCAACATCTTTCCCATTATCATAACCGTTAACATCATCGCTATAATCATTCTCTCGTCACCATCATCATCCCCATCATCATAACCATCACTCTCACCATCAAAATCATCACCACCATCATCATCATCATAACATCAGCATCACTATCACCATTGTCGTAATTTATTATCATCACCATCATCACCATTATCCCCAACATCACTCTCATACCATCATCATTCCATCATTAATATCATCCCCATTCATCCCCATCATCACCATCATAATCATCATAATCAACATCCTTATTATCATCTTCTCATCATCATCATCATCATTCACATCATCACTATCACACCATCACCATTCCATAATCATCATCGCTACTATCGATATCTCATCACCATCACCGTCATTACCATCATCCCCATCATCATCATCATCATTAACATCATCATCATCACTATCATTATCGTCATCATCATGTGTTTATCCCCATCTAATTTTTATCTACTTTTATGCACACCTCTCTCTCTCTTAGGTATAACCTAAAGGACTTAAGTCTGGACTTTTTGGAGCAGTTGGAGCATTTCATTCCCTCCGACCACGAGCTGAAGTTGATACAGAATTACGAGCATGATGGCCGATCCGTCCAGGAGCTCTCTGAGGAAGACCGTTTCATGGCCCAGTTTGGGAAAATCCCGCGACTCGGCCAGCGAATCAGCACACTCACGTTCATGGGGAACTTCAGAGAGAGAGTCCAGCTCCTGCAGCCGGTTAGTACGAGCTCTAAGGAGATAGATATAATATTTGTGGGAAAAGTGAAACAAACAGAGGGAGAGAATATTAGTAGTATTAGCATCTACTGTACACACTGATGTAGCACACTATAGCCAGACTAGGCCAGGATGAGGTAGCACGCCATGGAGCAATAAATCAAGTTCATCCCGTTTTATGCCAGTTTATGTTTGTCTGTAAAAGAATAAAACAAATAATTTGATTTAATTGACTTGTAGGAAAGTCCTTCCAATTTGAAACATGTCAGGAACAAAAATAAAACATTTAAACATTTAAATTTTTAAGAAGCATTTCTTAAAATTGTGACTTTTAAATTATTAAATCTGAAAATTCCAAGAACTGTATACGGAAATTGTAATATTTTAAAATTACATAACTCTATATAAATAAACGCTTTTTGTCCTTTAAAATAAAACTATAATAAGTCAAAAATGCGATTTAAAGTGGTAAAAATATTTCAAGAATAAATTGTTTAACTTATTACCTAGTACAAATTTAAAGTATAAAATTAAACCTTTACTGACTACATTCTCCAATTTACAAGAAATATTAGTTTTTTCATGAAATATATAAAAAAAAATTAGAAAATAGAAGGAAAAATGGATAAAAAATTTAAGAAAAAAAATATTTTTAAAATTAATTTGTGATTTTAAAAGAAAAGAATAACATTAGTAACATTTATAGAATTATTCTTGAAAGTTAGATTAATGTTATTTATTTTTTTATATTTCAAGAATAAATTCTTAAACTTGCAGGAAATATACTTTTACATAAGTAAAGTTAAAATAAATTCCCAAATGTTATTATTTAAATTACTTTAATTATTAAATAATAATATTTGCTTATTAATAATAATTAATTTTGTATTATTTAAAATAAAATGTGCTTATTGTATTTACAAAAAAAAACTTTTCCCCCATTATTATTATTATTATTGCTGTTGTTGTTGTTGTTGAACGCTTTGAGAAATGTATCATTTCAGAAAATATTTGAGGAAAAAAATTATGTCTTTAGGATAAAAGTGCGAAACCTACATTTTTTGAGAATAAAGTCTTAATATCTTGAATATTTACGGTAGAAATTTGTGAATGTTTTGAATTTCCCAATTTTAGAGAAAAGAAATGCTTGTTTTATATACAATACTAATGTTTTGAGCAATATTTGTAATATTTTTGAGAAAAGTCATTTATTTAAAAGAGAAAAAGAGAGAAAGAGAGAGAGAGAATAAGTTGTTTGTATGAGAAAAACGTAAATTCAAATTTTGTGTGTAAAATACCATTAATACTGAAGCAGTGTGTTCTTAATGGGATTAATGTAATGCCAATTTAAACACAACACACTCACAGGAATGTAGTCATTTTAGTGGAACTGAATGTTAGTGAAAAAACGAGTCAGACCAGGGGATTTTTTTCCTTAAAAACCCTGAAATACAAACCGTCCCTTCACAAAGCGGTGAGAATTAGGCAACATGTTAATTAAAGCAGAAAAGGATTCTGATAATCACATAATTACAGCGTTTATCTGCACATTATCACAGACACGTCAATGCAGATTATTCAGATGAACAGCAGCTCAGCATCTATTTGCTCTGATTAGATAATTGGACCATTTCTCTGCTGTTTGTTCTGTCTTTATTTGTAATGGTGCTTTTTTTTTTTTTTTTTTTTTTTAAATCTTGCAGCAACTGAATGCCATCATCGCTGCATCCATGTCAATTAAATCCTCCAGTAAAGTCAAGAAGATTCTGGAGGTACCAGTGGGACCAGTTTTTTTGCTTGTGATTTGATCTTTCAAAACGATTAAGCACCATGTCGTTTTAATTGTATTTCGTTTTATTCTCATCGTTTTAGATCATTCTTGCATTTGGGAACTACATGAACAGTGGAAAGAGGGGTGCTGCGTACGGCTTTCGCCTCCAGAGCCTCGATCAGGTGAGATGAAATGTGTAGATGAAGATGAATTTATAAAATCAAAAGAATTTCTAGCATAGTTCCCAAACTTTAAAAAAAAAAAAAAAAAAAAAAAAAAAGACTCACAATAGACCTTTCCATCAAAAAGAAAATTCAAACTCCTACATGGTAACATTCAAACTTGTACAAATACAAAATATACATTTCAAAATTAAATTCTTAAACTTATTACCTAGTACAAATTTAAAGTATAAAACTTTCAATTCAAAGTACTCTTTCTTTTTATAAAAAAGAAATGTTAAAATTAATATTAAAAAAAAATAAAATATAAGAAAAATCTTTTAGAAGAAGATAATGGACAGAATTAAAAAGGAAAAATCGATAATTAAAGAAAAAAATATTTTTTTAAATAAATTAAAGTTACATATCAATATACAGTAAATATATCTACAGTATATTTATGTTTCAAGCCACAATCATAATCATTTTCCAACGTAAAAAAAAAAATTCAAACCTAATGTAGAACTATAGTAACATTCAAACTTCATTATGTTGTTAACTAAAAAACAAAGCAATATTGGAAGCAGCGCCTGCGTTTCTGTAAAAGATTTAGTAATTTCCATGCATTCCAAGTTTTATTGCTTTCAAACTTTGCGGTCATTATGATTGTTTTCCCGAAATATTCAACTTCTAGTTGTCCTTGAAATGCTTTAATCCTCTAACACTACAGCAATCTGCCCCAATAAATTTTTTTATTGACGCAATAAAAGTTGGCCTATTGTAGTTTTTAATCTATTTATTGTTCAATTTACAGTACCTGTGTAAAACATAAAAAATTAAGAACTGTTTATGCAGTGGCTTTGTCCGACACAGACCACGTTCACTTTACAAACAACATTTTTCAATTCAGATAGATATAGGAAATTTAATGTGTTACAATTTTTTAACTAATCATAGTAATCATATGACCATGTTTGACCATAATGGCTTCCAGTTGTGTGTAATAATGGCACGTTTAACACGGATGATAAAATGACTTAGGAAACACCACCAGGTGCTGAACAGCAAGTTTCATTATTTAACAAAAAAAAGCTTCTAGATGGAAGATTGGATTAAACCAAAGTTGTGTGCTTGAGGTCTAAGTTGTTGATTTTCGGATCCGAGGATCCGGGTTCAAGCCCCGCCGTCGGTGGGTTTGCCACACCCCATACAGTACTACCCAGCCACTGCTTGGAGGGCCGGTCTTAATTTTACATTTGTTAAATGTTAATGTTTTAGATATTAAGAAACTGTATAATCTGTTTCCTCTAACCAGTTTGCCATGCATTTCTGCAAGTAAATAAGAGTATTTTAAAATAGTAATTAATCATGTTTAATCTCAAACTATGACTGTGAATAGCTAGAATTAAAATTTTTAATTAATTGACAGCACTACTTTTACCTGACTCTGATGTGGATGCATCTGTCCTCTGAAACGGCAAGTATGTGCACATCGATATGTCTTTGCGTGCACCAACTGGGCTAAAATATTGGGCTAGAATTGGTGCAAGCGCTCATTCATGGAGAGCGGCAAGTAGTTAGTCGGCTAGATTTGTTCCTTTTCCTAGAAGAAGGAATACTGCTAGCACAGCTATTGCTAGCGCTTCTATGAAATCCCCGTATCAGTGAGCGCCGTACACATGCAAGACAAAAAACCTGTTCTCATTCAAGTCGCATGACAATGTATTGGATATAAATCTGATCTGGGAACGCATATGAAAGGGACTCAGATCTGATCTGAATTAAGTCACTGCAGTGTGGTAATGTGATCTTGGACATAAACATAATAAAAACATGTCAAGGCTTTGAAACAGTCAGACATAGATACAGTAAAATTCAGAAGATATATTTTTTTAAAAAGATGCTGATGAGGGATCCTGATGTAACAGCAATGTTAAATGTGACTATAAATTTGAAAAAAAAAAAAATGTCTTGGTATAAGCAGGGTAAACAACTTTGATGACCTGATGATGACGTGATTACTCATATTTTTTTTATTTGTTAATGAAATTTTTCACGTTATTTTCATTTTACCTTGTGCTGTGGATTTCGCTCAGCTGTTGGACACGAAGTCGACGGATCGCAAACAGACACTGCTGCACTTCCTCGTCAGCACCATACAGGAGAAATTTCCACTATTACACACCTTTCATACCGAGCTGCAATTTATGGACAAAGCAGCGATGGGTAAACACACACACACACACACACACAAACATGGTGATCTTACCACGAAACACTTTCCATCTTTTTTATTATTGTTACTTGATCTTCTTCCTGATTTGACTGATGCATTTTTTTTTCTCTCAGTTTCTCTGGACAGCATTTTATTAGACGTGCGCACCCTGGAGGCAGGAATGGAGGCGGCCCGGAAGGAGTTTGAAGAACAGAAAGACAATGCCATCCTGAGGGACTTCCTGTCCGACAACAGCAGTCTCCTGGACTCTGTGGTTAAAGACGCTAAAACCGCTCAGGTGTGAAAGTCTGAAACATTTTAACTTTAAAAAGCGAAACTGATTAAACACATGAGCTAAAATGATGTCACCTCTCTCTCTCTGGCTCTTTAGGAGGTGTACGAGGCAGTGGTGGAATACTTTGGAGAAAATCCCGCAACCACTCCACCTTCCATATTCTTCCTTATGTTCATTAGGTTTATAAAAGCGTATAAGGTAACTTAGTTTCAAATGATGAATATTCAGTAATCTGGAGGCGCTTTGCACGTTTTGCACTTGTATCATTTAAACCCTGTGACCTCTCAGTATCTCTCTGTAGAGTTTTCTCGCTTGTAAATGAAACGTGCGATTAAAGTATGACTTCTCTGCGCAGATGGCTGAACTGGAGAACGAGCAAAGGAAGAGAGAGAGTTTCATCGGAGGTGACGAGAGAAAAGAGACAGCCATGACAGATGCGGGCAAAATGGGAGGCAAGGTACGGACAAAAAAAAAGGAAAGTGAGACAGAGTTCTGGAACTGAAAAAAAGAACAAGAATACGGAATAACGAAAATAATAATCCTAAAGAGTGAAAAAAGTGATAGTAATAATCTCAAAATATATGACGTTTAAATTAAGCTACATGCACTAAGAAGGAAAGAAACAGAAAGAGGGATGGGCTCGAAAGAGAAGTGCACAAGTTCACCTCCTCTTGGATGTTGGCTGATGTTTGGAATCAGAGAAACTGTTCAGAAAGCCATGCACACCTGTCAATAAAAATGTTTTCCCGCCGTTCCTCAGGTGCCCGTGGCGCCGCTGTTGGCGCAGGTGGATCTGATAGCGGAGCTGAAGCGAAGACAGGTGTCCCCTCTCGTGCGCGAGGGCAAGGACGGCACTATTGAGGACATCATCACAGGTCAGTGGTCACGCGTCTGCTTGAGTAAAATTGAGCGACTCTACAAAGACCTGGGTGCTTTTCTCTTTCCCTGCCTATTTCTAACTTATCTCTAAGACTCGATTTCAGCGTAATCTGAAATAATCTGCTTCACATCTCTGTACCTCTCAGCTCTGAAAGCTGTTCCTTTCTCGGCTCGTTCGGGGAAGCGCTCGTCCCAGCAGCTTTCTGACTCCGCCTTCAATGACTTGAGCCCTTCATAGACTCCTTTCTCTGTTTCTTGCCTCCTCTGGTAGTGATTTAGATTTTTTTTTTTTTGCCTTTTTTCTAACTAGGCAGTGTTTGCATTTCGCAATGACTGTGTGTGTGCGTGTGTGTCTATACAGGTCTGAGAAATCAGCCCTACGTGAGAGCCGATGGAGCGAGACGCAGCAACAGATGGAAAATGTCACAGAAACTAAAAGTGTCTTCAGATATCTCTCTCTAACACACACATGCAGAGAATTCTTCATGAATTCTGATTCATGTGTAATAAAACACAGTTTAGATGTATGGTCCATAATCATGATTTCAGCTTCAGGTCATGCGTGCCCTGATTCTGATGTACATTAGCACCAAATATATTTTCTATTATATGTTTTCTTATGTAATGGATGGAAGGAATAGGTAATTTCATATTGGGTACTGTTGCTTGATGTACATGTAACCTAATTAAATAAATCAATAAATGACATTCGATTACACACAGATGGGCTTCGGTCAATAGCATGGCAACTTTATCTGCACTTACAGTAACAACATGGTGTGTATTCATAACAAAGTTATAATATGGTAGGTTTGTAATAGTTGGGTGTTATAACATGAAAATAACATAGACCCTTTTCTGCGCTTAGGCCATGGTAACAATATTGTAATAGGATGGTAATAATTAATAACACAGTGAAAAATAACAAAGTAATAACACAAATCATTTACCTGCCATTAGACTATGGTACGAACATGCTATGATAAGGCATAGACTACAGTAAAATAGTTATAAAATGGTAATTGCATGGTAATAGTTAGGTGTTGTTTTGGAATAATAATGTACATTGTAATAATGCAGTACCTTTACCTCGACATCATTACAACAATATTGTAACACAGCACCTTTATATGTGGTTAAACCATCATAATAAAAGGTATATGGAAAATAATGTTAACGATTGCATATACTGTATAGATTTAACATGTTATGGGTAATGTACATACATCATGGCACTACACCAGCACCCATCACTGTAGTTTGCATTTTAATTACAGTTTTAAGTTTTAAATAACTCGGGTACGCTCATGTGTAGCTCTGATACAGTAATGCTGGCATGTTTGTGGGAGGAACCCCATACACAGAAACTCCACTCAGGATTGAACCCAGGAAGCTGGAGTGTCTACGGTGGTACTAGATGATTGAAATGCTAATATGAATAAATATACAGTACTGTGCAAAAGTCGTATGCACCATATTATATGCTGTACCAATTTTGTTATATATGTTCATCATGTCTGCATATTTATGTACAAAATCATTCAGTATTTCCATATATAACTTATATGAATGGCTATAAGAATAAAAAAAATATATAGTACAAGACAGACCAGTTTTCAGATGGAACCAAAAAACCTAACCTGGGATTTGCATAAAAATAGAAAGGAGCGAGTGTGACAAAGTTACCAGAAGAACTCATATTCTCCAGCAAACTCAGTAAAACCTAACAACTGTTTCCATGCACAAATCTGTGTCTAAAACTCAATGAGTTTAAGCAATGAGTTTTCACTCCAAATATTGACTGTTTACAGTATTTTATCACTCTTTATTGCTCTTTATAGAAGCTTCTTTTATGCAGAAATCTTTTGCTTATATGCCATATTTTTGTATGTGTCCAAGACTTTGCACAGTACTATAAGTAAAATAGTTGTTAGGTTTTACTGAGCTTGCTGGAGAATATGAGTTCTTCTGGTTACTTTGTCACACTCGCTCCTTTCTATTTTTTTTTGCACAGTACTGTATATTTTTAAGAAATGCGATTAATAAATGAGATGCTTGAAAATTAAGTGAATTAACTTTAAAATATTAGAATCGATCATTAGTTATTAAGCACATCATTAAGTGCATGGAAATGTTTTAAGGAATTTAAATTTTTTTAAAAAAGCAAAAATACATTAAAATTATAATCTAAACTTTGACAGGCAGCCCAAATAGTCTGATAATTGGGACAGGTCTGGTACAGCTATTTAACTGGGATTTCCAAACCAAACACATGTGGGACATACAGTACTGGAATGAGTTATCATTTAACAAATAAATCTCACCCAGAAAGGAGTCTCGCCCCCAAATAAAAATGTCAGCAAATAAGATCTGACTCTGGGATAATTGACACCTGTGTAGATGTTTTAAACCCACTAGTAACTGAATTATCCATCCATCTCCCATACTGCTTATCCTGTCCCCGGGAATAAAAAATATATACAGTATATATTTAAAAAATTATATTCTTAAAAATTAAAGACAAAAAGTATGTAGTAATGGTGGATCCTATAAATTATTATATATTACAGTGCTACATTAAGAAAGAAAATGTATTTCAAATTCCTTACCTAAGAAATTTGGTATACTAAGCATTTTCGGCATACGAGCGAAATAACGCCGGCTAAGTTGCACGTACGTCTGGGAGCTGTTTGAGTAACTTGTTTGCGTAAGTAGAAAACCAAGCAAAGCGAGTTTTCATATTTTTTGTGGGTTTTTTTGCATTTTTTGCAAGATCTAGTGGAGCCATAGCACCATGGGTCCCAAGAATGTTAGCGAGGAGGTCGTTAAGATTTATTTCATACTTTACTTCATTAACATGTCTTTTCTAAATGTACTGATTGTTTTTGTGTACACAAATATGATTATAGTGTTGGAAATTGGTATTATTGGTAATATTTTTGGGTGACTGCACAATTATCTCCATTTACATTATTTCCTATGGGAACATGCGTTTTGCGATACGAAATTTCACCTTAAGAACTCGCCTCCAGAATGGATTGAATTCATATGGTACCACTGCATATAATATGTGTGCACTCACCAACGCATTGTTCCAGGCTTCCTCTGGCTTTTAATCGCAAGAGTCTGTGGCTAATGTAGATTCAGAGGCCTGTTTCTTGGAAGATATTAATGTGGTATTTTGCTTGTGTAGTGCAACCTTGCTTAAAATTTGATGCATCGAAATGCTTTTCTGCTCAACAAGGATGTAAAGAGTGGCTAGGCTGAGTTTATGGGTCATGCTTCTGCCAAATGATTGGCTGATTGGACTGCATGTGTACTGGGTGTATTAAAGTGTGATGTACTTGTAAATACATATTAACCAATTTTCACTTTTACGTGGTCATAGAGAATACATACAGCACAATAAAGATGAAGATAAAAGAATGACATCTCAAGAAGGTAGTACAAGATTGAACACTTTAATACTCACAAAAACACAACAGTAATATACAAAACCAACAGTCTCTGGAACATAAGTTTGATATATATATATATTTTTTTTTCCCCAACAAGAGCAGCATTATAATTTCTCATACAGCTGTATTTGTATTGGTCAAAATGTGCATTCAGTTCATTATAGTTATTGTTATAATCACATGGTTATTTTGTAAACACTCGACACGTTCCTTAGCTACTGGATATTTCCTAGCTAGCGAAATCAATCGCTTGTGGTTTGTCAGTTTTGAACAACTGTTTTAGATACAAGGCTACAGACGACAGTAAAGCGAGTGAGATCGACCCACCAACACATACAGTATGATACTATCTTTAACAAAAAATATCATTCTTTTTTTATACAGAATTTGTTTCTATTTTACACTGAAAAAAAGAACAGCTTACAGCGTTGCTCCTGCATGCAGACTTCAGATATACTGTACATGCAATTTCGCCAAAACGTGGTCTCACGGGGGGCAAAATTCGTAAGCGTTCACTCGAGCTGCTTCATATGAAAAGTGACAAATGAAAGGTAAGGTTCGAGATGGGTGCAAAATTTAAAAGATCTAAAAATAAATATATAAATACTACAAATAAAGAATTGTATTTGCTCGTTGGAAATCGTACGAATTTTGCGTGAGCTCAGATTGTTTTCTCACTAACATCTTATTAACATTTATTTTTAAATAAAAAAATCTTACATACAAAGTCACTAAATTAGTACACTAGATTAGCACAGTTTATATACACTTAAAATTTTCCTAAACTTTTTATTTCTCACTTTCATTCGGAGACCCCATCACTTCATTTTGCGTACAAGAGCCGAGAAAACTGTGCTTCAGTGTCGTGTGTAAGTGATTTTTATTTTTTGGCTAGTACTCCATGAATTAAACCTTTATGTTTTTTTAAAGTGCAATGCGTATAAAAGAAAGTCTCTTTGTATGCCAGTGGCTTCCTTTTCAGAGCTTAAACGAACTGGCTCAGTGTCTAAACTCCACTTTAGCAGGACTACCAGCGATGACTAAATGTCCGCTGTGAATATAAATCATTTATTAAGTCTCATTTTGTGGTATTTTACACACTCTAAGATGCAAAATGACAGCTATTTGTTTTATTTTATTATTAAATATTTTTTGACTCTCTAAGGTTATTTACAGGTACACTACTGTTAGGGAAACATAGAAATCAGATAAATGCATTTGACGTAGATATTTTCATTACCTTAAAAGTGAATTAATGGATGAATATTAGCCTTAATCTACAGTAAAAATAACAGGACAAAAATTAACATGGTGAGGTAAAATAAGTAATGTGATATTAATACTAATGGAACAGAAATAGTACATCCCTCAACTATGGCAACACTAACTGGACAAAAACAACACAAGCCTGAACTACACAAACACTTAAAGAATGAATAGTAATAAGGCAGCAAAATAATACAGGTCTTGAATAAGGAAACACTAATAAGACATAAAAACAGGAAGTCAAATGCAGTACTGCTCTGAAGTGGAACTAATGGAAGAAAAACTACTAGGGTGCCAACAGTAACGAGACAAAAAAGTAACAGGGCAGAAAATCGAATGGGGAAAACTTTAAACATGGGAACACTAAAAAGAACAAATATTAAACGTGGCTGCAAATCTAATATGGTTACTGCAGAACGCTACAGATGCAAAGTATAGCAGTACTAAAAGACGAAGAAATACCAAGCCAGTAACACTAAATGAATCAAAAGTAACAGGTTGGCAACAATACGGATTCTAAATAAGGACAAAAAACAAAACAAAACAAGAAGACAAAATTGTTGGTACGAATGCAATACTGCGTGAGAGAATGCAAAAAGAGCGTGTCTCAACACTGAGACAAAAACAGACAAATTAGATTATGATAATCTAATGGGGTTACTGTAAAACAG
The DNA here is from genome assembly GCA_030014275.1 of Clariallabes melas. Lineage (NCBI taxonomy): Eukaryota > Metazoa > Chordata > Actinopteri > Siluriformes > Clariidae > Clariallabes > Clariallabes melas. The sequence continues at coordinate 3,439,634 of JAQMYI010000034.1, read as the reverse complement.
AGGTAAACTATAACAGTACTAAAGGGACAAAAACATAACAAGGGTTAAAAACAATACAGTCCTGAAGTGAGGTAACACTAACAGGACAAAAATTCACATGGTGGCAATAAAACAGGCCCTAACTACAGCAACACTATGGGCTAAAAATTAATAAATATATAAAATAAAAAGAGAAAGTCAAACTATTGGGACCAACACAATACTGCCCTGAAATAAGATGAAACCGGTGGAAGCAAAACTACTAATGAAACAAAACGTAACAGGGCAGCAAAACAAATGCAGGCAAAAAAAGTTTACAAATAGTAAAGTACAGAAGTAATAAGACAAAAATAATACACACTTTAACTACCAGAATCCAAGTCAAAAGTATTGGAACAAACTTTATACTGCCCTAAAATGAAAAGTGAAACTAAGAGGAAAAAAAAACTACTGTGGTGACTAACAAGACAAAAAGTAACACGGAACCAAACAGACAAAAATGCTACAGCTCATAAGTACGGCAATGCAAACCAGTGAAAAAGACATAAAAATGCAGCATGAAAACTAACCAAAATGTTTCTACAACTACGAATTTATGCGGAGACAGAAAAGGGGACGGAGCTTTCAGTGTGCATCTTATAGTGCGTAAAATGAATGTACAATCATGTCTAAAATGGCTCTGATTGTCTTTATCTTGTTTACTTTACTAAATGCAAACATAAATAAAATCTGAATTATTCAAAACATTTTATTAAACTCTGTTATTCTTATGGGCAACGATTTAAAAAGATACCTGAAATGACTGGTGTTTGTGAAATTGTATTCAGCATTCTTGTGCAATCTTTTCGTATTCTTGATTAGATTCTTGAGAATATATTTTTAAGATGAACTCTAATTGAATATAACTTTAACTTTCTTTAACACTTTTCCCGAAAATAAGTGCACCTCACTCGTTAGATTATCTTTTTTCCTTTCTTTCCTTTTTGTAGCTTTTGATTATTTCATAATTTTCAGACTTTTCAGTGCGCTCGTTCGTTCAAAAATATAAAAATACAAAAGATTCTAATCATACAAACACTATATAGGCATAATTCATTAACACAATTTTGGTAGTAAATACATCTAAATTAGTCACAGTTATCACAGTTAGTTTCTAATTTGTATATGATCTGCATTTTGTGTATACTGAGGTCTCTGTGTAAGTGCTATATATTTGTTACTCTTCTGTTCGTTTAGAGGTACTATATAGTGTGGCGGGAAAAAAAAAAAAATTACCTCATCAATTCTACCTTTTAATCACCAAATATAATTAGCCAAGATGTCTTCACTTTTCTTTTGTCTTTTGTTGTGCACTGAAGCTAAAAGGCAATACAATGAATGGAAGTGTATACAATAAATATTAAGAATCTAAAATGGTGGTTGAGTATACATTAGTAACATTTTATGACTTTCGGTGTTTGTTAAACAAATTGCTGTGTAAATTGACCTTTAATGAGTTGTTGATTATTATTGTGTTTATGAAATCACGCATCGTCGTGCTTTATTCTGTAGTAAAAGAAGTAGCGCCTAACTTATTAACGACGAACTGAGTATAGGAAGAGTCTGATGTTAATTTATGAAAAATATTTTGGCGTGAGATAGACTTTTAGTACTATCTAGTTAACTGTATTATATTATATTTGTTCTGTTATGTTAGCTATACTGTACATCTATAAGTTTTAGCTCCAGTGCAGAACTAAAGAAGGAAAATTTTATTAACAAAAAAAAAATTATTTCTTCGCTTGTGAGCTGCCCAGTAATTTCCCAGTTATTGATCTCTATACATTGCGTACATTTGCACACGCATTTGCTCTACAGGTTAAATACCCCATGGTGCTGATGTTGTTTTACTGTACAAACAGTGATAACATTAATACATAAGTTACTCTTACTAACTTACCCTAATGTATTAGATATAACATGTGCCTGATGCCTGCCGTTCAGTATCCTACTCAGGGTCCCGGTGCATGCGTCGTCCTCACGGTTCACCGTCATGGTCTAATCACCTTGGATAGGATAAGATCTCAGGGGAGGACAGAGCGAAGGACAGTGATTGGCTGAAATTAATGGCAACATGCCAGTGAGGAGAGAAAGAGGCTGTGATTGGCCAGAAAGGGACACAGGAATTGGTTTGCAAAAAGGGTTATGCCTCAGAAAAAAAGAGCAAATCTGTCTATATATATATTAGACTACACGTGAGTTGGATAAGATAAATAAAAATAAAAAAGAATCCATATGAAGAAGAAAAGTTTTTTTTTTCCCCTTTCTTTTGGGCATGGAGTGCAACATTTGGGTTATGCCTGATGCATGCCAAAATGGTGCGTATCATTTAAGCAAATGGCAGAATGTAGATTAGCCAGAGGAGAGAAGTGCAAGCGTGAAGCAAGCAAGTAAGGAGAGGTAAGAGCGAGGGTAGAAAGAAGAGAAAAGACAAAACTGTTAATTTGGAGCTTATGGCCAGAATTGTATAAAAAAGAAAAAAGAAAAAAAAAAGCACATACAAACAGTGTTCTTCGACCCCATTTTTTAAAGTATTGATGAAAAGTTTGAACACCCGTTTCCATTTTGGTACGTTCAACAAAACTGTTAAACAGAAATGAAGCTTATATTATGCTGTGGGGGGGGAAATCAACCACAATTTTTAAGAAGCTATTTTTGTTACTTTTTTCCCTTACCTCAAGTCTAGTCATGCTCCAAGGCGTGTTTGGGTTCTGTTTTTCATTACAGCTTTTTAATAAAAGTTTTACTTCATACAGTAGCAGGTTCTATCAGGTACACATTTTAAATGCGATGTTAATCACTTACACAAACAATCTTGTTACTCAATTTTTCTTTAATACACATACTATTCAGCAACTACTATTAATTATTCAGTAATATAGTGGTACCTTGGTAAATTAATTGAATCTGTTCCTCAGGCAAGTTCTTAAAGCGAAATTCCATGTTGCAAAACGCATTTTCCCACAGGAAATAATGTAAATGCAGATAATGCTTTCCAGCCACCCAAAAATATTACCAATCTATAAGACTACAAGATTCTTTGTTTGGCCACACCCACTATTCCTGAAACAGGCTCTGCAACCAGGCAAATGATAAAAAAAACAAATGGTCTGAGCATCTGCTTTGATGTGTACTGTATGTCTGGGATTAAAGTTGCTAACTGTGAATAATTGTGTCCCTTCATTCATACAAGCAGACTTAAAGCATTACCAAGTGGCTAGTATCACCTTAAGATGCTAATCAAGGACTTTCCTAACAAACCATTTGACTTTTTCTGAATAAAACATTCCTTCTGCCAAAATTTCCTCACCCATGGTGTCTTACGCGTTTTCTTTCTCTGCTTTTTTCTTTAGCCAGACAGCTCACAGACTAATTAGATTCATTACAAAGATTGATGCTAAGCTACAAAAGCCTGTTTTCTGTTAAGATGCAGCATGCTAGCATGCCAAATTTGCCTGACCTCTGGCTGGGAATATAGCAGAAGCTGCCTGGCTCTAATGCAACTCTGACAGATGGTTGGCATTTGCGTCACGCCGAGGTTTCGTCAGCCATGGTCACGTCACACAGGTCATGGTGGCAAGAATGAATGGTTGGCTATGGTTGAGTGAGCGTTTACCATTCTTCAGACCGGCTGAATGAAGCTGTCTACATCCGGGCACTCCCTCCAGTACAGATTTTTACAACGTCCTTTTACTAAATCTATGGGGAGGTATCCCTGGCTCTTGACCATGAGTTTTTTCGTTATTTTATTGGGCTTAGTGACAGTTAATGTATATGAGCACTGTTTTTGGTCAACAAGCTTATAAATTTCATTGCCTTGTGATTCACCTTCTGTTATTGTAGAAGATCTTTACAAAGACACTCTAACACACTCTTGCTATTTATGCTGCAATCATCAAGGATTCCCCCAGGACTTGCACTATGCTCACACACAGCACTGATTGCCTTCCCTTTTTAAGCCTGTATACAGTTATTGGTAGCTCGGCGGCTCAGTGGTTAGCACTGTAGCCTTGCACCTCCAGGGTCCGGGTTCAATTTCCAGCTTGGGTCTGCGTACATAGAGTTTGCATGTTCTCCCCGTGCTTGGTGGGTTTCCTCCAAGTACTCCGGTTTCGAACCATAGTCCAAAGACATCCAGATTAGGTTAACTTGCGTCGCCAAATTGCTTGTGTAAATGACCAGACATTCTACCATGGTGGAAAAAATGGGAATAAATACAATGGTCACCATTGCCCTCCACGGTCCCTAGCTGGACTACAAAAGTTCCTAGATGGATACAGTTACTGCCCATCAACCAAAAAAAGACATGTTCCCTTTTGAGTCAGACTACTCTCAAATTATCTTCCACTGTCACTGTGTCCTTCTTGGATCGGTTACAAGTAGGGATGCACCGATACCACTTTTTTGGAAAACGAGTACGAGTACGAGTACTTGCATTTCAGTACTCGCCGATAC
>JAQMYI010000034.1:3423648-3435061 GCA_030014275.1 Clariallabes melas | reverse complement strand
GACTTTTAACGAGTACGAGTACTTTAGAAAATGTGGTATCGAGGCCGATACCAGATACCGGTATCGGTGCATCCCTAGTTACAAGGGATTAACCAGTCTCAGTGGAAGGCTCTCAGTCAGCTACAGTAGGTACTGTAGCTAGCTAATGTCTTCATACTGTAGATAGAGTATCTAATAGCCTAGCCCCTGTCTCTCAACCACTCTCTCTCTCTCTCTCTATTTGCATTTCAGTATATGCTTATTTTCTCATCTCTCTCTCCACTTCTCCTCAATTGCTAGTCTGCTATGACTTACAGTAGCAAAGTTGCCCCTGCAGATAAGCGTCTCTTGAGAGACTTTGAAGCTCCTAGATTTTCTCATGCTTCATCTCTGGTGTGGTTTTTCTTTTCTTTTTCTTTTTTCCACCTTCTGTTCATATTTTTGTAACCAAACAGGTTTCTTTTGTTGTTGTGGTGGGTTGTTTATTAATTACTCCATTTTAATTATTCAATACGGTTTTTAATAATTATTTAATAATATAAGAAATCTTTATTTTAATTAGCCTTTTCTTTGTAAACAATGCTAAGTGAGAGCATCTTGGGCTATGCTAGCACAGGTGCCAACATTGTTAGGAAGAAAACTTTTATCTTAAAAAGCTGTGACTTTTTTTTTTTTTTTTTTTTTTTAATACCGTTCGCATGTAGCAGGTTTACAACACAGCCTTATGAAATCTGCAGGTTTCTCTCTTTGTTTAGCTAGCAGAGTTCCTTGCTAGCAGAAGTGCCAACACTGCTAGCAAGAAAACTCTCATGTTAAAATGTTGTGACTAAATCATAAGACAGATCATCAGTTTAGATAGATGGGTCGGAAATCTGACCAAAGGGATTAAGCACTGTTTGTTTTTTTCTTGAGGTAAGGAAAAAATTATAAAGTTGATCTTGACAAGGAAGCTAGAAATGCTACACCACCAATGCTAATGTTGGTTGTTGATTTGTTTTTTGTTTTTTTTAGATCACAGCATATTAGGAAGAGCTGTATGTTGGCTAAAAATGATACAAGGGCAAAAAAATTTTTAGACATTGAAAGCATAAAGCCCTGGGGTGCAGTTTGTAATGACAAAAAAAGATTAAATAAGCTTTTTGACAAAGAAAAAGTTGGCACAGTGTACTGGAATCAGTCTCGGTGGACTGCATCCATACACAAGAGTGAGAGAGAGAAGGAGAAAGTAAAAGTGAGTGCATTTTTTGAGGATTTGGTTCTGCTGTAACATATAAGGTTGTGTGATGTCTATGAAGCAAAGAGGAAGCAAAAATAAATAAATAAATAAGACATTTAAATGGAAAGACAACGGGGTCTAAATGCTTGAACCCCCTGCAGAGAGGTAGCCATCATGCCCAAAAAACGCTTAGGTTCAGACTTCACAGATGATCCTAATTGTGCTTAGCTGTCGACCTCGAACGTCCTTAAAGTGCTAGCAAAGACAGACTAGCAAGCTTCATCGGGTAACAGTGCTAGCGTAGCGGGTAGCGCTCAGTCCTAGATTGGGAGCGTCAGGTTCTTTTGGAAGAATTAGTGCCAGTAGCTGTTTAGAAGTGAAATACCTGCTGCTGGCCCTGTTGCTCGTGCTGCTTCCTGTTCTTCTGCTCCAAACTGCTCTGCTGGAGCTGCTTCAACCGAGACGACGACGACGAAGAAGTAGTCTTAGCCGAGCCTGGAGGAGTCCTTGCATTCTGAAAAGAAAAAAATGAAGACTCAACACAAAAAAAGTTCTGGAAGGCAAAAAGAAACTTTTTAAGTCTATCATCAAAAGAGTAAGTTAGAAAGGAAAAGCAGATTGACACCAGGCATGTGTGTGTGGGTTAAAACAAAAAAGAAAAACCCACAAGACTCTCTATTTACACTCTGTTCTGTTATGACGGTTCCACCAGGGGAGTTCGGCGTAACATATTACCCCACGCCGCAGACAACAGAAAGAAAGCTTTGTGTGCCTCTCGCCCACACATGCGAACTGTCTAAACAGCGAAGCTGACACTGTCGTAAATTACACCAAGCAACAAGAAAGCAACCAAAACACTCTTACACAAACCGCCCAGGGTAAAGTGGTCCGACAGAGCAATTAAGCAAAGCAGCGTGGGATCCAGAAGTTGGTTAACAGGGGTCAGATCTGTAGAGGTTATCTGGAGGTTATGTCCACACACCATAAAATATGAAAAAAGGTATGTATAAAGATGTATTGATGACGGTTATTGTATAGCAAGTGAAAAAAATCATTACACTTCAAGTTTGCTGTTACATGAAAATAATCAACCTTTATTTTAAATGGAAACAGTTTCATTGTAGCTACTGGATTTGATGATGTAATTTTCTCCTTAAGCTCATTTAAATACATTTCCCAGAAAAAAAAATTAAGCAAGAGAAGGAGAGGAAAAAAGGAAGAGGCTAAGATGTCAGTCAGGTCTTTAGTTTTAAGCTCTTTTATGCTCATTATTATACTGCCAACTTTTTGAGGAATGTTCGTTGGGCATCTAATCTTTAGCCGGAAATTAAAATACTGACAGTTATATAGTTGATTTTAATTAAATTTTATGATTCAATTTATTTTGTTAAACGCTCAAGAAAAAGAGGGTTAGCATACTGTAAGCATCTAGTTAAATATTGAATAGCTATTATTTAATTATCTGTTAAGATTAATGTTGTATACATTAATGTTGTATACATTATGAGATTAAGTCACATTCTTAGGTGTAACATCTGCAATAACATCTACAGTATGATCAACTGTGAATTGCCATTTCCTCACTGCTTTGTTAAAGCTAATTTTATTTTTATTATTATTATTATTATTATTATTATTATTATTATTACTGCTAAAATAAAAAAAAATCACTTTTTTTCATTTTAAGGCATTCAGATGGGTCTCCAGCGTGCACATCAATGTGCCTTTTTCAATTTTTTTTATTGGCCTGGGTTTAAACAAACCAATTAGTTTCCCCCAATTTCCCACCAATTAGTGTATTAACACACACTTTAGGAGAGCCTGTAAGAGCTTGTTAATAAAATAGTAAAATACAGGACCTTTAAAATTACAATAATAATAATAATAATAATAATAATAAGTTTGACTTGTTACCAAGAACATCCAAATGGTGCTGTATAAACTTCTTCCATAATATTAACTTTTAAATTAAATAACCATCCCCTTACAAGAAAACATCATAACATTTACAAGAATGTTTTCAATCTGTTTTTACTGCAGAAAAATTAAAACTTCAGAAGAATCAGATTTAAGAATTCAGCAGCCATGTAGTATAAAGAAAATGTAGTCTATAGAAGTTGTCTCCAAAAGTTGCCAGTGTACAGTATGAAGTATATCATTAGAGTAAGGATCTAAGCAGAAGGGAAACCAGGAGAAGGTTTGAGGTGAATGAACCGGTTACCTCTAACCACAAACTGCTGCATGTCCACTGACCCAAACTGGGAGCGTTGCTCTTGGGACTGGTGGACTGTGAGAAGTTGATGGACTTGGGAGTGACGCGCTTTACCAGTGCTGGCTGGAAGATCTGCCATATGAGTGTATGTGTGTGCATGTGTGTTAGGAGAAATTAAGATATGACCTGTGTTAAGCTGGTTTCCCCACAGTTTGTTTCCTTATTAATTTAAGTTCAAAAACACAAACATAATGAGATGATAATTTTACAATTATGCTAAGTGGAGAAAGACAAAAAATATGTGCTTTGAGCAGCTATGTATTATCCAGCATTAAGCAATGATGATGATTAACAAAGCTAAATAAGTAACTTTTATAAGAACAGGATTTGTTTTTTTCTTTCCACAGTATGCTACCTAGAGATTGAGAACAAATCTTTCATCCATATTTTACCTCAAGTTCTGCCATAATCTTCTCCTCCTCGTCCTCATCCTCCTTCATCCCAGAAGCAGCAATAACCGGCGGTGTGGAGCATGGCCGGGGCCCATCAGAGGTCGAAGGTCGTCTGAGTTTAACAGGTGGAGTCTGAGACTGGACTAACATATCTGACTCCTCACAGTTTTCATTCTTTTCAGGTTTCTAAAAAAAAAAAAAAAAAGCAAAGGATATTTTCAAATGAGTTTGTTGATTCCGCTAATTATTTTTCAGTGAGTTTGAAAGTGTAAGACAGCAAAGCTAGGCACTGCAGAAAAGATATATAAATATTTTATGATAACGGTTGCCAATATATTTCATTATCGATTACTTGACTTACAGTATGTCACTTCATGCTAGTGGAAGAGAAGCTGTTAAAGCCTGTTATAAGGTCTAAAGGACCGTAATAAACAACAAATTTTATAATTTCTTACACTAAGACTCTTGTTAACGATGACAACCTCGCCACTGCTGTTAGTTGTGACTCTGTGCCCTGACGGGAAACTGCGGCGTGGCGGTGGAGGTGGTGGAGACTTGGAGGGTTTTTCTGTTCGATACCGTGGAACCGTCAACTCCCCTAAGATCACGCAAGAGAAACAGATAAACTGGTCACATGGGTTCATTGGTATGATGTAACCATCTGAAATAGAGCTAGACTGCAAAATTACAATTCCTTGCTAATTAGAGCAACCTTAGACACATTATGCAAACGCAGATTTTTTTTCTAGCAAAGAAAGTCAGGGACCCAAACATGCCAGAAACATACATCTGATAGTAGATCAAGGAAACTTATTGATAGTAGGAAATGTCTTGACAGTAACGTGATGTTCCAAACACCTCTAGAGTTTCATTAATATAATGAGTGTTGAAACACATTATACAGTATAGTATACAATTACAGTGGAACCTTGGATTGAGAGCATAATTCATTCCGGAAGCATGCTTGTATATAAAAACACTCATATATCAAAGCAAATTTCCCCAGAAGAAATAATAAAAACTTTATTATTCATTTCACAACCCCAAAAAAATATGTTTTAAAAAATAAATACAAACACTAAGCCCGAGCATGGGAGACGATTACCCACAATACCACAGCGTGAGAGAGAGACGAACCATTGGCTCAGTTGTGATCACATGACGCTCGGCGTCAAAACAAGAAGCGCATGCATGCTACATGATGATACTTGATACTTGTAAATCAAGACTCGCTCATTTTTTTATTTTATTTTATTGTATTTTTTATTTAAAATTTTTGCTTATCTTGCGGAACTCTTGCAAACCGGATTATTCGCAATCCGAAGTTCCACTGTACAGTATGTCGCATTGTATGATTCGTAATATACATGGAGAAAATGGATCCTTTGACATGAAAACGAAGATCATTGATGACTTAAATCATGTTCATTTTAATTTAGCACATAAAACCTTCACTTGTCCAATTTTAACAGATTAGTCCAAGTGGGAGTCCCCCTTTTTTTTTTTTATCTTACCTGATTCTCTTCGTTGCAGGCCCTCCTTGCCAGCTGGTTTAGGTGGCGGCTTTCCTGGTTGGTGTTCAGGTGTACAGCTTGGTGTCGAGGATGGTGAGGCAGGTTTGGGTAGTGAGGTGAGCTGTGGTTTAGGGGGTACAGCAGGTTTGGTGATCTGCTTGGCTGCAAAATCCAGATCAGGGATGGCCTTCATCAGTTCTGCTTGCGTCTCCTCCAAGAGACGATTTATATCCTGGGCACTAAACTGGGTTAAACTCGCCCGCTTTTCTTCCCAGTCACGCTCTGCTGCCTAGACACACATACAGTACACATGAATAATGACAGGATAAAAATCGATTTTATTTTATGTGCTCTCTGTGGCTTGAGGCCAACTGTGACAAATAATCCACACAGCAAGTCATTTCAACTGGCTCCTCAATTAGCTCTCAAGCCCAACTACCCTGTGGAGGAACTTCTGATTTCTGTTGTTTCTATCCATGACCTGATTCTTTTAGTTATTAGGCAAAGCTTGAGGGACACCAAATAACCAATGAGCTTGATCCAAAAAATAAGCTACTGCTTCATTACTACAGATCAATACAGATCAGATTAAAAATAATTAACTTGCTCATTCTCAATGTGTCAGACATCCACATCTGTTGGGGCCAATGGGACAAAATTGCACACAATTATGGTGATGTTAGTCCCCCAACCAAGTATTGGATACCTCTGCTCCTCTGCTGTGGGTGCACAGATTGGGGTGGCACCCAGGCACATCCTGACCCCTAAAACAGCTTTGATGTATAGCAAAATCTAGAAGGCTAAGCTTCCCAATAACAACACACTGGTATTTTTATCATTCACAACATGAGTTCATAACATAAATGCCTTAGTAACACAATGGAGCTACCCCCAAGGTTTTGCCCTACTTTCCTTCAAGAAAGGAAAAACAACTCTCCAACAAGATAAAACCTTACCCTAGGTCCTATGATATGAGAACTCTGGAGTAGGAAAGATACCGTCCCAGTTAAGATTTAAGATATCAGGAAACCAATGCTTTTATTGCATGTGGATGTACTGTAAGGCTGCGGACATCACGCACAGGTCTGACTCTAGAGTTAAGTCTCTGTAACCTCAATCCAGGTAGGATGCAATTACTCATTTATACCTTTCATGTTAGACTTTTGGGATTTGTCTTATGACATTTTCCCGTAGATTGACCCCAGGTGGCCCTACTGGGAGTATATAACTCCAGGCAATATAAATACTCTCACCAAGATCTTGTTCAAGATTATTTATTTGACAGCACAGTCTCATTAAAGTTCTAAAACTGTCAGTGCTCATCCTAACTAGTGAGAATGCAACAAGATGGTGTAATCAAAAGAGCACCAAAGGAGAGCTCTGTTATCAACTTGTCATCCATCTGATGTATCCTTTCCACCCTCTTCACCTTGCATATATTACTAATGATCAGTTTTAATTCTACTCTCTCGTGTATGAGATCATCCACTACAGGCAAAAAAAAAATGCAATGGCAGAAAGTGTGTTACCAGACGGACTTCCACAGACACGCCTTTATCCGTATCTCTCCGTGTAGGCAGATCCTCCATGCCACGACTCTTTGGTGTGCCTACTGAGGTGCCATCCTGCTCAGGCATGCTGCTGTCCACTACTCCTGTGCTTGCCAGCCAGCTTCCAAGGGTGGTAGTGCCTGCTAAACCTGTAGCGCCACTCAGACTTGAGCCCAGACTGGTGCCAAGAGCACTAGACAGACTGGCACCAGAGCCTGGAAAGAAAGCTGAGTCAATTTACAGGATTGCATCAAGAGTTTACACATTGATCAACTAATCCACTGGTTCCCAAGCACCCCTTGTGACATTCCAGGACCTGCATTGGGAACCTCTGTGTCCTAATTAATTATATATGTGGAAAGTAGTACCTATGCTGACAGAGTTGGTCGTCAAGGATCCTGACAGCCCTGCAGTGCCTGTTAAAGTGCCTGCAAAGTCAGGTAGACTGGCCAGAGAGGGACTGGTCAGGATGTCCAGATCACAGCTTTTCGTAAAGTCAACATCACTGGAGGTGCTGAAGTCTTCTGGAGTTTTCCATAGACCTTCAGATACCTGCCTATGTGAAGAAAACCCAAGTGGTTTTAAAATCTGCAGTGGATTTGTGTTTCCTTAAATATTATTATATTCATGGGTATGTGGACATGTTGTCTCCTTTGCAGTATGATTTTTTTAAAATATACAATATGTGTATACATATACAGTATAAGTGTGTGCATTACCTCCTCAGTAGTGTAAGTGTATCTGTGATGTTTCTGCAGCGTTTCAATAAGGCATCAAGCCTCAGTGGTTCTTCCTTCAGAAACTTCACTGCCTCGACCTCCACTCGCAGCACTACGCGCATTTTACTTTGTAGCGTCGGGAACTGATCTGGACAGATACACACACGTGCATGAATTTGTATACTGTATATATATTAAACTACATCTTAAGACGTTGACGTTTTGATTGGTCAATCTGGTTTCTGACTGCAAGCATTATACTGGTTTTTGATTGCCCAGTTTTTGTGAACGTTCTCCTCCGGCACTCACCCTTGAGCTTGGTCAGTGTTTCCCCAAGCCTCCGAAGCTCTTGAGTTTTCTGTTCCACTTCCTGTTCCGTCACCAAGCGATGGTTTAGCCCTGCCCCTGTCATCATTTCCTCCACTGAACGTTCTAGATCACTTAAACCATAATACAAACAAGTGATAATATAATAGCACATTTCAACAGATTTTTTTTTTATCATTAGAGACAACCTCATATGCGTGTAACTGCTTTTAAAATGTCCTTGCTGACTTTGGCTTACTCTGGCATGCTAATTTTCTACATCAGTGATTACCCTTGGTGGTAATGTTGACACAAAAACTCTTGTGATTTGTACAGCACAGGCCATATCCCATGAAAACTAGACAGCTTTCTAAGGAACAGAGGTGATTAAAATATTGAACTAATATTATGCCTGGAAATAGAGCAATTCTTTTCACGTTTGCACAGCATTTTTCTCATTTAAAGAAAATCTCATTGTCAGTTGGCATCCCTGTGTCAACAATTTCAGAAATTACGTCAGCAAATGGGTTAAACTTACTTCAGCTACTAGCAGCCAAATATTAAAACTTTAACACTGTTTCTAGCAAAACTGGCTAGTTTCATTACTGTATCCTGTAATAAAACCCACAAATTCTTTAATAAGATAGCTCTCATTTTTTTTATTTTAACCACTAGGTTTCTTTTCAGAACAATCAGCAGCTACAGCTGTAGAAGTAATGCTAATATTGGTTAAGCCAAGTACAGTGGCACCTCGAGACACAAATGCCCGGCCTCACGAATTTTCACATTAGGAACTAAAATTTTGCAAGAAATTTGCCTCAGCATACAAAGCATTCATGTATGAGCAAACAAACCTAGTCGGACCGAATGCCGGCTAAGTTGCATGTACGCCAGGAGCTGTTCAAAACTTGTTTGCGTAAGTGGAAAGCCAAGCAACACACGTTTACACAATTTCTTGTGGGTTTTCTTTGCATTTGTGCACGTTTTTGTGAAGGTATAGCATTATTGGTCCCAAGAATGTTAGCAAGTACGATAGCAAGAAGAAAAGGCAGGTTTGTTTTTAAAGCAACCAGTGCTAAGGTTAAGCGAGGTATAATGTCTATTTCATATTTGACTTCAATTCTATGTTTTTTCAAAATGATTTGAATTCATATATACAAAACTATGATTATAGTGTTGGAAATTGGTAATATTTTTATTGGCAAGAACGGATTGTCTGCATTTACATTATTTCCTATGAGAAAATGCATTCACAATACGAAATTTCCTGCCTCTGGAACGTATTAAATTGGTATGCCGAGGAACCGCTGTAGATAGTTATTTAACACTAGTGGTTTTTGTAATGGTAAATTGGGCTGTTTCACAAATGTATTGTTCAATTAAAGCCACAAATTCACTAGCATGCTAGTAACATTTTATTAGGTATGTTAAACACTAGCCAAACACAAGTAAACTACCATTAACCTAGCTAGAATAAGGCTGTTATATTGTGTTATTACAGGTAAGAGAATGTTGTTGTTGTTGTTGTTGTTGTTGTTCAAGCTTGCAATTTACACTTCTCAGTTTTAGTCATTTACTGTAAGCATTGTTGGTAAGTTGGTCATGGAGATTAATCAAACAGTGAAACTGTGATAGGAAATATTTCAACAGAAAGCTGAAGCTCACTGTAGCTGCTGTATAATGAGTTCTTCTTCATTGAGATAGCGCAGTCTCTCTTCCTCCACGAGGAGGCGCTGGCGTTGTAGAGGATCTTCCTGCGTCCGAGATGCTTCAATGAGACAAAGACCCAAATCGGCCTCGGCTTGCCTCAGCAAAGTGTGCACCGAGTCCTGGTTCTGCATCTAAAAACATTCAAACAAAATCAAATCACTCACCAAGATTCTAATTAATAAAGGAGAGGCAAAAGTTTGCTGATATTCTTCGTCACCTGTATTTTGCGTAACTGTGAGAGCTGCTTGCGTAGCTCCGTGGTACTTCGTTGCAAGTCACTAAGATGCAGGTGCATTTGGGATCGAGACATTGTAATCGGCTGAGACGTTCCAGTGAGGGGAGGTGGCATCAGGGCCAGAGGAGCCGAAGGAGTCGTGGCTGCCAGAGAGAAGAATCGAGGTCAGGACACAGCAAGGGTGGAGTTAAGTAACTCCGGTTTGGGTTTTGCTTTGAAATGAAATCCGGTTGCCTGGAAACCGAATTGATTTGGAAGCTAACATACAATAATAATGAAAGGCAAGGTAATTGGGTAGGTCGATGCAGTGTCCTTTCCCCTTAAGCGAATGGGCTCTTACGTTATCCATGTTTGTTCTTACAATCTTATTTTTCTTTATCCACACCACTGAAAACAAAGATACGGATATACTGTATTTGAGGCTCGCATCATCACAACGCCTCTGTGGGGTCTGCACATGCAACACACATCTTCATTTCCCTCAAGTAATGTAACACACAGCTTGCACTCAAGCAATGTCCAGCATCATCAGCCCTATTGCTCTCTTTGTAAAAAGGGAACAGAACATGCTGCTGATGAAACCATTTTGTAAGAAGGTGGTCAGGGGTTGCACTCCAAACATTCCAGGATGGTTTGGGTTCAACACACTTACTTACTTATTCACATACACATTGTAACATTTTTTTTTTTTTCAAACTCAGGGATCTACGTTTCCGACTCCATTCCATATAATCTACAGCAGATACCAGATATCTCAGTGCACTGTTTTTCGTTTGATCAGTTATGAAAAACTATCACAAATGTACTATGCATATAGTTCTAATATTACATTAAAAAATGTGCCTTGAATAAAACAGTAGCTCTGTAAATAATTCTGACTGCAATCTTATCTCACTGCAGTCATATTACAATTTTATCATCTTTATGGTGGCAGCTTTCTTGGTAACATGATATAAATGGAGAAAAACGTATGACATTTCATTGTTTAATGGATTAAAATAGAGAAATAAAACACTCCGGGACATGCTGTATTTGGAAAACGATCAACAAATACAATCAACCTTACAGTAGTATCTTCATATCAGGCTGGATCACAATGACATTAATTGTTTTTTTTGTTCAACATTACTTGTTCATATACAGTATCTGTAAGATACGTACACTGTAATACCCAAGAATTAACAATAGTTGTTTTGTCATAACTGATGAAGTAAAAACAGATGTTAGTGGTGGGTTCGACAGACTGTGGACAAACAGAAGTCGACAACGAAAGTAGCGAAGAAACAGACACACAAGGTAGAAATACCTTTTCCTTTTCTAGACCTGCCAGCTGAAACACAAAACATGTGAAGGGTTAACCCGTGTCCTTGTCCTACTGAATGTATGTGATGTTCAGGCTGGTTTCTGCCATGTTTTGAACTGGATTAAAGTAGAGATGTTCCCATACCATTTTTTCCCTCCCGATACCGATTCCGATACTTGGGCTCAGGGTATCGGCCGATACCGAGTACTGATCCGAT
>JAQMYI010000034.1:3406112-3418229 GCA_030014275.1 Clariallabes melas | reverse complement strand
ATTTTTGGGTATTGTTCGAAAATTTTGGGTTTGACTTTTTTTGTAGTTGAAATTGGACTGTCATTTTTCCGGACCTCAGACTGAATAGAAATTTGGCAAGTGGACCTTTCAAATTTATATTTGAGTACCCCTGACATACTGTATAGCCTTAACCATTTGAGCCATTGCTGCCCCATATTATTGATTCAATTCTGCCTGTACTGTATGTTTGTTTTTGTTTTGTTGCATATTTAGTTCTCAGTGATGCCTCATCGCTCGTAAACCCAGTCAATTCAGGATGGTTAGCAACAACACCATCCTAACAACATAAAACATGCATAAATCAATAGAACTGGCTTAAAGCAGGACAACAGAGTCAAAGTGGCTCTGTATCCAGCTAATTAACCTCATGTTCTAATGATTAACACTAATTATGATGACAGTGTCAGAGCAACAAAGCCTGTTGACGCTGACGAAGTGTGTTTGTGGGTCAGTGGTTTAGCCAGGCAGTCATTTTGTGGGGACAGATAATGAAGTAACAGGTGCTTCCATGAAAATGTTAAGTATTTGCACTTTTGTTTTCTTCAATTTGGGTTTGACCTCCTCCCAGCTATTTTAATAAACACAAACCGATAGATACACTGAGTTATTCAGTTAAATAAATTGAAATCAACAAATAATACAAGTGCTTTCAGAATGCATAATCCAATGTAAATACTGTTAATGAGAAGAGCAAGAATTACAGAGCAGAAATTTCTGTTGCAAATTTTCCGTGAATTACGCCCCGATCAGCTAATACGATATAATATGAGGGGTTTTTAAGTCAAAGCGGGACTTTTGCACTTATCCCAGTGTTTCAGTTGTGCTTGGATACCATGAAGGTAGAAAATGTCCTTCTATTATGGCCCAAATGTGTGAAAATGGCAAAAAGCAAGGTCCAGGACTGTACAGAGGATGTGGCAATAACGCCCAAGCGAGTTTCTGTAAAGTGCAAGTGGTGTTGGGAAATGATTATGTGTAAATGTCTCACAGGCTGAAAGAGGCCTACACAAGTTGCTGACAAGTTATCCGTCGATTTGCAAGGATCAGGCACTGAATATTTACAGGAACGACTGCAGTGGGCTCCGACCCCCTTCAGCCCAGGATCGTCATTCATGGATGTACTTCCTTCTTTAAAACGTTTGCACCATTCAAATGTTTTACTCCAGCTAAGAATCTCATCACTGTACTCCACTTGAAGTCTTCTGTAAATGTCAATCTGTTTTTACGACTTCATTCACCTGAAGTCCTGGATTGACTGGAATGCCTCTCGTATACAGTATGACTCAAAATTGTAACTATTAATCATACAAAGTTTGGTAATTCTTATACTCAGAAGCAAACACAATCTGTACTTTCATACTGTACATTTGAAATCCTTTGGAGAACCTGACAGAAATAGGCTGACTTGATTTTCCTGATGTTCCTTCACCCTGACTTCTCAGGCCAATAGGGTCTTTCTGCAGATTATAGAAGATCTGTTAAAAGCTGGAAGGCATCTGAATATAAGTAAGCTTACTTTAGATGACCTGGTGCCTATTACAAAATAAAAATGTTGCATTGTCTTTAAATGTGCATTTCAGTAGTTTGGGGGCACTAGGAAATTGGGAATGCTGCTTCTCTAAACCATGATTATGTCACAATGAAAATTTTTATTTAAGATAACAACTGCTTAAGATGTACTGTAACAGTCTAAGAAATATTCATTCTGATGCAAAATACAGTGCATAATACAACATACCTCTTTCATGATGTGGAAAAGTAAGGAATGGTAAGTAAGCATAGACTGAAAACATCAAGACACCTCTAAAGGCGCCACTGCTAGCATGCAAAACCTAAATATGCTTGATTGCATAATGAATCTGTCAAGCTGTTGCAAAGCATATTGACTGAAAAGTGCATAACATATAGAACAGTGGCAGGAATTCAGCAAACAGAAGAGACTCGAGAGAGTTTACTTTTCATTACTGGTCTAGACTGCTGGTGCATTAACTGCTTTGATGTTACCTTAGCAACAGTCTGCTCAGCGTAAACCATCAGAGCACAATTGACAGCACATAGCTGCTGGAAACCACTGGAGACAGGGAAAAAATATGAACACTTGTCTTAAGTTTGTACAAAAAGTACTTTCTTAAGTTTGTTGAAGCCTCAATAGGATGAATCATCAAAAGGAAACTTTGAAATAAACACCTATGTTTTGTAAGAATGTCATGGCTACAGGGGATATGTAGCCGCATTAGCTCTGGGGTAATCAGACTAGCTACTGAAGATGAATAAATAACTGCGTGATAACCAGCCTTTCCATGAGCCAAAGCTGTTTGTTTAATTGTTGGAAAATGGCATACAGTATGTAGCTCAAAATTGCTGGTCTTCAGCTTTGCAGCAAAATACCTAGCAACAGTTCCTGTCCAGTTCAAGTGGTCAGATAGTGCAGTGTGGAAGATCTTAGATGCAAATTCTCAGAGAGTACTTTGCCCTCCTGGGCGTCAGCATATCTCCTAAGAGTTTGAATCCCATTTCTCAGCATGAAGAATTTACAAGCCAACTGCTCTGTCCCTGTGGAATAGGAGGACCGTGTAAGAGAAGACAAGAAACAGAATCAAACAGAGATCTTGAAAGACGGTTTTGTTGGATAAGCAGTATCAGTACAAGTGGAAAAACTTCTTCAAAAATCCACAGCAAGGGAAACACGGCAGATTAAAAGGCTCATGTTCAAACAACAAAGTACAGTGGCTGTAGTGTTACTTTTCCAGGAACTGCTCTAAGGGAAACCAAAACGCTTCCTCCCACTATGTTTCGGGCACTAGCTCAGCACGAGTAGGTCAAGAATCTAACAGCCATCTGCTTCCCTCTCTAATTCCATGATGGCTGCTCTGAAGAAGAGCACTGATTTGGTTTCCCACCTTTTCTTAGGGAACCCCTAGTGATTTCACAGAGGGTTAAAACATTTCTAGTAATCAGGGCAACTGATTTAACTTAAAAACCATTAATGTACCGAATAGATGGTGGGGTTTGGTGGTAACCTACATACTTGTGGTGAAATCTAATTGAATTAGAGTCAGCTGCCGAAGTACCGGTTAAGTCACTAAATAAAAGACTTTAAAATGGTCTTGAAGGCTAGATTTCAATATGTTCAAGACCATAAAGCTTGATGTGATAGAAAGTCTTATGGGGTGATGAGTCCAATTTTGAGATTTCTTTTTCACAAAAGTAGCAGTATGTCAGAAATAAAGAGCCTATGAGACATATACTGTAAGTCTGGTGTATTTGACAGCTGTCATGGTCTGAGGGTTTCAGACAGTGATGTCGAAAATGTGGTGCAAATCAATCAGATGATAAATGCTGAGGAAATATAAACAGATTTTGATTCATCATGCAGTACCTTTGGGAAAATAACAGAGTGGTAAAAATGTTCTTCCAGCATGATAATGACTCCCCGAACACATTCCGAACTCAATTAAAACCCACTTGAAGCAGAAGACAGATGGGCAAAACGGTACTAAATCAGCCACCTTGGACCAGAAACAAACATCTCTGAAAGCTGTGCGAGATCACCCAAAGAGCTAACATCAAAAGAAAAGTTTTTGGAAATAGTTCATAGAGGATTTCTCAAAGAAAATTCAGTGTACAGCCAAGGGTTTGTGGACATCTGACTGTCAGAGCTATATGTTGTTATTTCCTAAACTGTTGTCACATAGTTGGGAGAATACAATTGCATAGAATGTTTTGGCATACTGTGGCATTCCGATTTCACTTCACAGAAACTATAGTAAGAAGCCCAACCATGTTCCAGCATGACAATGTCTCTATGTATGTGAACAGTTCCCAAAAATAATCTGAATAGTTTGACATCAAAATGCTATAAATTAAATTTTCTGACTTTTAGTCATTTTGGAAAATTACTTCTCTTTGGCAAATGCTTCCATAAATTTTAGACCACTTTACCATGCCCAAATATTCTTCTTGAGTCCTGTCAAACAGGTGTGCATTTAAGTAGTTTGGGGGCACGAGAACCTTGGGAATACTCCATCTCTAACACATAGTTGTGTTGCAATGGAAAATTACAAGCTTGTCTAGAGCACAACTTTTAATTTGTAAATGGTTATATATCCTTCTTTCATAGGCTTTAAACTTCTCCCTGACATAGAGCAGGCGTACTTTTAAAGCAATAGTCAATGCTTCCTGAAATCCCAGTCCCATCACTTCTTTCTGTCAGGTAGTCAGTGAAGCCGAACTACTGGCTTCCAAGAATAGCGGCTACCATGATTGGACTAAATGCATCCATTGGATTTTTTGAGAATGTTAAAGCCAAGTAGAAGGACATTTAGACTCTGTAACTGGCATTGCAGTTGTCTAGCATTAATGAACTAAAGGCATGCTTCACTTAATGTCCATGATACATTCTGTGAAATAGAGCGTTATGCCATTTAGATGCTGAGAAAATACCATATTATTTGATTAACAAATCTATGTGGTATACTGTAATGTAACCTTATGTCACTTCTAAAATCTTTTCCTTGTGCTCCTGCTATGACTAGCACTGGTTTTCTGCATTTGGGGCCATGATGCTCCTTATGGTCATATTTTCAAAAGAAAATTAGTCAGAGATGTATGGCTATAACATGCCTGTGCATGAGCACTTAGTATATTGTGTGAGACCCCAAAGTGAGGTTGTGTGTATGAAAATGGCTGTAATTCATGAATGGTTAATAGCACACTTTTGTCAAACTGCTTGAATTAAAGCGGAAAGCCTTGACTTCACTCCCATCTTGAGTGTGGAGGCCGAATGACAAAAAAAAATCTATCTTGATTTCAAAATGTTCAGACCTGAGTTTATGGCTATAGTCATGCTATGTTAATCAGCATGGGCCAATCTCTGTCCTCAGGCTTCTATATCTTCTCTATTTCTAATCCACCAACACATTTTTTAATTTGCTAACAAACATCACATCATATCACGTCTTTTCTGTTTACATTCACAATGTTGTATATCTATGAATCCAGTTAGTTACTGTTAGCAGTTTATTCTGTTATCGTCTCCCTTCATTGTGAATATTATCTATTCAGTGTAGAATTAGCTGAAGTGTGGTATCCTGTTGTCTAATAAGATACTTCAAAAATTCTGTACAGTAGATCAGTGCTGCCTTGTTTTCTTCCAGGCAGCAGGATACTGAATCAGGAATTATAAAGGGCATTAAACCACAGCTTGCTACCACAAGGTCCTCATGAAAGATCCTCAGACTCCTATGGAGCAACTTTAAATCCCATTAGAAAACCATCATGAGGAACCTTTCACAAAGGGATACTCATTGTTATCGAGGATTAGAAAATAGTAATTTAATTGTAATTTGGTGCTGCACTTACGTACTATTTTGGAAGATTTTCTTCTCAAGATTCATCAAAAGTAAATACTGTACTTTATTATTCAGTTCAATTAACAACGATCTAACATTTGAATTAGATAGGTAAATTGGCTAGCTATTTAAGCTCTGAAAATTAGCTAGCTAGATCATTTTCTAAAATAGTTAGGTGGTTATGTTTTGTGAAATAGCTATGTAAGTTAGCTAGGTTTTGTAAATTGGAACTAGCTATTAAATGTGTGGTCAGTTTTTTGTTTATATTTATGTTATGTTTTACGCTTTAACATATTTTTTAATGTAGATGCTATTTGAACATCAAGTACAGTTTTATCACTATACATGACATTTTCTACCTTTTAAATAATTTTTAAGTAGTTTTGGACTTTAATGCTTTGTCTAAATTTCAGAACCAAGATATTTTGTCTTTATTTTAACCGGATGTTTTTGTTTGAGTTACTCAATCATACAGTACAGAGCATTAAATTGCTGTTGTTGTTTTTTCCATAAAATGTAAAGAGGTATTTTGACTTAAGATAACTTTAGGTTTGGTGAATTAGCTAGTGAAGTTATACAATTTAGCTAGGTTAATTTTTTTTTTCGTTAATTATTTAGAGATAAATTGGATATCTAGTTAAGCATTCTATTTCACTATTGAACACAGGCATTGAAATTTGACTTTCATTCAAGTAGATTTGTGCTAAACTTTTACCTAACTACAATTCCTCTGTACTATTTTCCAGTGCCGGTTTTCTACCTAGTTAAGAAGGGGGCGGGAGCCTGTAGCCTATCCCAGGGTACTTGAGCACTAGGCAGGGTACAGCCTGGACAGGGTGCCAGTCCATCACAGGCCACAAGCATGCACAGACACACACACTCACACTTTGGGTAATTTGGAAACATCATTTAGGATAATCCCATGTCTGTGGGAGGAAACCAGAGTCCCTGGAGGAAACCCATCATGCAAACTCCTTGCATGGGACTCAAACCCTTGACCATAAAGATGCAAAATTCTTAGAAATCTTTCATATTTGACCAAAAAAAATCACAGCTACAAATTATAGACTTTGCTGAAATACTAATAAAGTAACCAAGCAACCATTTTTAAAGAAGGCAATTGAATTTTCTATGTGTGTGTCTAATTATATAGATATACAGTGATAAACATGTAATATACAGCGTTATACAGAGGCTCCACAGGCCATAATTTTTAGACCTTCTCTGCATCTCTATTTATTCATCATCAGTATCTCTATTTTTCTTCTTCTCCCTACAGTAACTGTGGAATAATTTAAGTGTGAAACTCATCAGGTAAATGAATTGTCCTGCCGCTTACATCCTGTAATGTAATAATACAGTATAACAAACACCAGCGTGATTACTGACTATATTACAGAGCGAATAATCCTGTGTGGGTGTGTGCACACCTGGGTGCTATTGGTTTGCTTACATGTAGAAATTGGTCTTTCCCTTATCGAGTTATTTCTTTTAGATACTCGTGTAAAAAAAATTAAACATTTAATTGACTTTCGGAAAAAAAGCATGCATAAACAAATAAAGAGATGAACATGTTCTATTTATCTAATAGACATGCATTTCAGAGCACTGACCTTAAAGCTCCAGTAGTGTGGTTGCTAAGAGAGAGAGAGAGAGTGAGAGAGAGAGAATGTTAAACTTTTCATATTCATTCAAGCAAGAAACTTGTCTTGTCTTAGACAACTGAGTCACTAACTGAAAGAGTAAGAAAAGAGAAAAAAATGCATTGCACAATAGAGAGAGAGATAAGGGGGTGACACAAGCTTTAGCAAATTTAATCAACCAGTCCTCGCCAACTCTTTATTATGATTCCCATGAATGCAATTCATACAGGTGAAGCACACACACACACACACATGATTATAATAATAAAGTCTTAACACACTCTCTGTTGAATCTTAGTCACACAGACATACAGACAGATGGTGGGAACGGCTGCTGGCCTTTATTAGAAAAGCTAATTGCACTGCACCCAGACCGCCTTGTGTCCATACATCTACATAGTAGGGAAGGTGAGAGGATGTACATACTGTATACAGAGAGAGAGACAGAGATAGAGAAAGAGAGAGAGAAATGATCATTTGAATACGTAAGAATATTCACCTCAGGCAAATGCGTCTTTAGGAGAATGAGACAAAAATCCCTAAACAGATGCATACTGTACATGTGTGTAACACCAGCACTACCCACACACAACCTGATGCTGTTATTTACAAACCAGGACAAATCAGTAACTCAAGCACCTTGGACAAGCAGGTTTTCTGTTTGTTTGTTTCTTTTTTATTCTTAAGAAATTAATCAAGAAATCAATTTTGTGTCACTCCTCGAAACTTCTAGAAACCTCAACCTGCAGTACATCTTTAAAAACCTGTAGAAACCCACTATACCCCACAGCACTTCTACAACCATCCAGACACATCAATGTTTTTATACAAACCTTAACACACCTCTAAACCTCTAAAAATCTCACCATATCTATACAAACCTCAACACACCTCTACAAATCTGTAAAAAAAAAAAAAAATTAATAATAATAATAATAATAATTTTTTTTTTAAAAAGCACATTGTACTACTACTGTACAAACTTCTACAAAACTGTAGAAACATCAACATGCCTATACAGTATAAACACCTCTACACACCTTAACACACCTATATAAACATCTACAAACCCCACCACACCTATGTATAAACATCTGGAAACTTCAAACTACAAACTTCTAAAAATCTAAACAGACCTACTGTATACCAACCTCCAGAAATCTCACCATACATTGACAAACCTCTGGAAACTTCGTCATATCTCTACAAACCTCCAGAAATCTCACTATAAATATGCAAACCTCGACATCGCCAGAAACCCCAAGACATTTAACACAAAACATCTACAAACCCCAACCAAACCTATACAAACTTCTGGAAACTCCATGATATGCCATCAAATCTCAATAAATGTCTACAAACCTCCACCATGCCTACACAAATGTCAATACAATGTCTGGAAACTCTACAAACATCTACAGGCACCATCTCTAGAAACTTCTGGAAACATCAACACACCTCTACAAACATCGGCAAACCCCAGCACACATCTACAAACCTCAGGGAACTCCATAATATGTCCAGAAACATCTAAAAACCTCAATACCCCTCTAGAATCCTCTACAAACCTCAGGGAACTCCATAATATGTCCAGAAACATCTAAAAACCTCAATACCCCTCTAAAATCCTCTACAAACCTCCAAAAACCTCACCATACCTAGTATAAACCTCAAGACACCTCTAGCAACCTAACCTACCTCTACAAACCTCCCTACTTCTCTACATGTCTTCCCTACTGTATGTCTACAAACTTCTAAAATTCCCAGCACAGCTCTACAAACGTCTGAAAATGCCACCATGCATCCACAAACTTCCTAAAAGGTCAGACACAATACTTCAAACCTCTGAAAACCTCCAGAAAACTCACCATACGTACCTATAGAAACCTTCACAGCACACATCTAGACAACCCTCTACAATCCTCTACAAATCTCTCCACAATGCTACAAACCTCTGGAGACCTTTGAAATTACAAACTGTAAATGATTCATCCAGAGCTGTGAATTCATTCAGATTTGCTACTGCAAGCTTTAACCTTCCAGCTTATTATTCAGCGGTCCATCGTGACAAATATCATTACATAACTACTATGAATTATTTAGTCGTGAATATAGCGAGACTATTAAGAAAGAAGCGTGGTTACGAAAGAAAGAGCCCCCGACACTTCTTGAAGCTCAGAAAAAGAAAAACAATTGTTTTGATGTAGTCTGTCTTTAAAAGCTGCGAGTGAGTTTTATTAGCATGAGTGTTCGAAAACGTTTGTGACTGGAGTTTTGCAGCGCCTCTTCCTGTAGGCGGCTCTTGGCCATGTTTAGTGAAAAAGGAATACCAGAGGCTTTAGTCAAAGCTGAAGGTCCGATTTCTGGACTAAAATAACCTTTTTTTTTTTTTTTAATTTAACAACGGTGAAAATTATGGTGCTTAAGGGCATACTTACGTCACAACTATGCTAACACTAGAATCTTTTTTCAGATAGGGTAGTTTCACTGTATTTATTTTTATCATTTCTGTGCGAACAAGGTTCATATCATTGATATTTCAAGGAATTTAGCACCGCTCTGTGACCGTGAGGTTAAAAGTTACCTCAGGATTTATCTAGGGAAAGTTCCTCAGAGTTTCTGAAGTGGGATATTTTAAATATGTGTAAAAACAAAATATTATCTAATACTAAGAGGTGTAGCACCAGGTCTGAACAGTGCACATTATTTATTTATATTGTAGCCACTAGATGCTAAATCTACACCATAATTTCTTGCTACCGTATGAAGCTACAAGATTAGCATAGCTAGCAAGTAATGAATGTCCATCTTTTTTTGTTGTTGTTGTTGTTGTTGTTGTTTTTTGTAAAAATCTGCCTTAAATCATTCAGGTAAGTGATCTAGGATACTTTGTAAGTCGGTTAATCATGAGCAAGACTTCACATCGTGGCTAGCTGAAACACTGGAATTCAGATGGGGGCGGCCATCTTGATCAATCAGAATCTTTTTTCATTATTATTATTTTTAGCTCAATTCCACAAACGTCACAGAAGAAATTGATCCAGAAATTATACACGACTCATGTTTTTAGAAATAAGATCAATCTTGGCAGTTTAAAATGAACCCAGGATTTGGGAGGATTTTAAGACTGTTTAGTTATATTGGTTTAAAAGGTGCATTGTGGGAAATTTGTGTAGTAAAGTATTCCTTTATGGGGCGATGTCATTCAGGAAACATTTCTCCATCTTAGGTGAAGTGATGTTTTAACTAAAGGCACACAAGACCCTTTTAGTGTTCGTGTGTTTTTGTTTTGTGTGTGTGTGTGTGTGTGTGTGTGCGTGCGTGCGTGCGTGTGTGTAAGAAATCAGGAAGCAGAGTTGAGGGATGAAATTGCGACATGGTCTGCATGCCAAGCAGGCTCATGTGCCCACCCATTCTGCCCTCTCTTCCTCTGGCATTCCCACACACACACACACACACACACACACACACACAACTACACAATTCCACTCCTTTATATCTCTGTCCAGCATGCCCCTTAAAGTCTTACCATTTCTTTCTCTCTCTCTCTCTCTCTCTCTCTCTCTCTCTCTGTCTATTCCTCTTTCTAACAAACACACACAGACACACATACACACACTTCCAAACACACTGCGGCAGGCTTTCCAGCCACACCTGCTGCCCACCTCATGCCCCACACACACTATTACAATGACAACACTCTAGGCACTAGCTTGCAACCAATTCTATAAACAAATCACAACATATACACACACACACACACACACACACACACACACACACACACCTTTCTTATCACAGTCCTCCTCCTCACCTGGTTGATGATAATTATATCCACCTTGTTCAAAACACCAACCAGTTAGGTAGACAATTTCTCTCTCTCTCTCTCTCTCTCTCTATTTCTCTCTCTCTCTCTCTCTCTCTCTCTGTTTGTTCAGCACAAATTGTTCATGTCTTCATCGATTAATGAATGTAACATACCATTGCTAATTAATCCTCCTCTCTTCTGTGCCTCCTTCCACCCCTCCTCTCCTCCTTCTCCCTCTGTCTCTCCATCCGTCTCTCTGTTTCCAGGCTGCAGATCACAGAAAGTCCCCTGCCTCTGGAGCTTTCCTCTCTCTCTTTCTCTCTCTCTCGCTCCTTATTCCATCACTTGCCCCTTCCCTCCCTCCCTCTCTCTCTCTCTCTCTCTCTTTCTCTCTCTCTCTCTCACCCTCTCCCTCTGTCTCCCTATCACTCACTCGTTCACTTCCTCTCTACCATCTCTACCATTAGGGAAACCCGTCATCTTATTCCTCATCTTTCCCCGGTTATTACCTCTTCCCTCTGTCTCTATGTCTCTGTCGTTCTCCACCTTGCCGGTTCTCGCCATGTGATCTCTTCCATCGCCTTATATGGGCCCCAGGTTGCCATGGAAACATCTGACTCCACCTTCCTCTAACCCCTCCTCCCTCACCCCCCCATCCCATTTCTGTTGCTAACAGCAGAATACAAACAGATAGAGCAAACAGAAAGGAAGGGAAGGATATAAAGTGCATAGGGGATTAAAAAAAGAGAGGGAAGCAGTTTGGGATAAAGGAAAATGGTGTGAGATAAACAGCAGAGAGAGAAGATTTTATATTTAAAGACAAATAACAAAAAGGACAACCACGGACTAGGAGGCAAAAGTAGAGGTTTTGCATTTTATGCAAACCAGTTAAAAATCTTTAGAGGTAAGTGGAGTTAAATGTTGGAAAGTTGTTCACACTTTGTCAAGGGAAAAAAATCTTGGACTAACAGTTATGGAGATCAGAGCCAAAAAGTGGAGCCACTGGACTGGTCAATCAATTTTCCTCTTTTCCTCCATCCTGAGTAGCCAGATTGGGTAGCAAGCCTCATGTCTTAAACAAGCCAGACTTTAAGAGAAGAAGATGAACAGAAACCGAGCTAAAGAGATACTCTGGTGTTTTATTAGGCTGGTCTAATGTCTATTCACTGTGACTGGAGCATATACATTGGGGGAAATAAGTATTTGATCCCCTACAGATTTACAAAGAAATGAAGGGTCTATAATTTTTATCATAGGTTTATGGTAAAGGATTGAGACAGAATATCAACCAAAA
>JAQMYI010000034.1:3308799-3323728 GCA_030014275.1 Clariallabes melas | reverse complement strand
ATATTTTTACTGGGATTAGTTCATATTTTCACTTTGGCTGAAATAACAGCGCTGAAGTGGTATAAGTGAATTTTAAATGCACTTTAACACAAAACGTCATCGTTATCTGATCTACTTTTTCACTCACTACTTTTTTTACTCTCCGATTACCGAACAGGGAGTGTATTTGGCTGAAGAGGTAAGAAGTACAACTTAGCGTAAACGTAAGATACTTAAATGGTGTAAGATACTCAACCTTCATTTTTTTTATTTCTTTGTATTAATAAGTTAGACAGAGTTCTGCCGTACAGAAGCAGATATGTACGTGGACTTCAACCTGAAATAAAATCTCTGATGACATTATACATTATGAGGTTGGGCATGTCCCCATTTATAACCTTGTATATGAACTGTTTACACACAGACTATTAAATCACTTATCATTACCATTAAATACTTTTTAAACGCTTTGATCTTACAATTGTTTCTGCGTGCATCTTTTTTTTTGCCATTTTCCATCATTAGGTTAAAAGAAATTTGCCGCCGAGACGATACGGGGAAAGGGGCGGGGCTTCCAGCAGGCGTGAGTTTGTGTGTGTTAACATCTGTGCAGCAGCAGAATCCACTGTGGACTTTAAGACTTTACCTCAAACGCCAGCCAGGAATAAGGCGAAACCACGTCGTAAAACAGTTCGATCACCTTCCTAGAGCCGGACATCTGCGGATAAAATGTTTAGCGGCTTAAAGAACCACCGTACAGCTCGACTTTATTATTAACGTCAACTAATGCGTTTTGTTTATTAATTACCTACCTCGCGTGGTCATTAAGAGGACAGCTGAGGCACGTGCGCGTGTAACGTCTGGCTCCTTGTTTTGCAGATTCGACCTTTAAACACTTTTTTTTTAAATGATTCAAATCATTCGACTCTCTACGATTCACTCGACTCATTTTGCTTCGAAGCCTGAAGCAGAACGGCGGTCACGTGACCTCACCAACCGTTAAACGTCTGAGGCAAGCTCAAGCACGCGGGGGGGAAAAGAGCTTTTTTTCTTCTTCTTTTTTTTTCAAATTCCGTTAAAGTAAGAAAAACCCAAAATGAAAGTCACTGAAATAACTGACAAAAGTAATGATAAATTCAAATTGACTAAAATATTAGCTAATAAAAATTAGACATTGCTTTTAAATTTTGGTTTACCAGAAGCATTTTAAAAAAGCAAACCAATGAAACTGGCCTGAGCAAAAAATTATGGCACCCTTCAGAAAAGATTGAAAATAATTTGACCATAGGGACACGTTAAACTTTAGTGTGTCCTGTAATTAGCATCACATGTCGTGTCTTCACGCTTGTACATTAGTCAGTCTGCCCATTTAAAGAGTGAAAGCTAGTCTGTACCTCACTGAACATGGACTACAGCAATCTGAGAAGAGCATTGTCTCAGGAGATCAGAAAGAAAATTGGAGACAAACATGTTAACGGCGATAAGATCATCTCCAAGCAGCTTGATGTTCCTGTGACCTTTAATGTAAACAGTGATATTATTGTAATCAAAGACACGAGAACAACTAGCCAAGAGATTAGAGGTGAACTCCAAGGTCAAGGTATATCAGCGTTTGAGTTTGAGGCAAAATGGACTTAATGGAAGACGACTGAGGAGGACTCCACTGTTTAAAGCAAATCCTAAAAAAACCTGACTGGAATTTGCCAAAAATGTATATTCACAAGCCACAAAGCTTCTGACAGAATGTCAGTTGAACAGACGAGACAAAACTGGAATTCTTTCGCAAGTCACATCAGCTTTATGTTCACACGCACAAAAACTGAAGCTTTCAAGGAACACAACACTGTACCTACTGTGGAACATGGAAGAGGCTCGGTCATGTTCTGAGGCTGATCTGCTGCATCTGACACATGGGGGTCTTGAATTTCTACAAGGCATTCTGGAGCGAAATGTGCTGCCCAGTGTCAAAAAAGCTTGGTCTTAGTCGTGGGTCATGGGGTCTCCAATAGGATGAGGACCCAAAACACACAGCTAAAACACCCAAGAATGGCTAAGAACATACCATTGGACTATTCTGAAGTGGCCCTCCATGAGCCCTGATCTACTGTAAATCCTATTGAACATCTGTGGAAAGAGCTGAAACATGCAGTCTGGAGAAGTCACCCTTCAAACCTGAGACAGCTGCAGCAGTTTGTTCACGAGGAGTCGACAGGTGCAGAAGTCTCACTGAGAGTTACAGAAATGGCTTGATTGCAGGGGTTGCATCAAAAGGTTGTGCAATAAAATAAAGGACATTTTTGTTCAAGTCAGTAATTTATTACATTAGTCAGTTTCAAGTTCATTCAGCGACCTTTTTACTTTTATCATATTTTTCCTCAAGCTCTACTGTCTTTGTCACAAGCTTTAAAAACTAAAAATTCATTAATTTAAAACAAACACACACACACACGCAGCTATATAAGGGGTAGGTACATTCTTTATTAATAAACTGACTAAACACTGCATTGTTACAGATTTGATGCCATCTATTCAGGCTGTGGACCGAGCCACTTTTCTCCTAAAAGACAAAACGAAACACCACCAATTATATATTCATAAGTAATAATCACACAATAAAATACCTGAACATAAAGGCAAATCCTAATTACCGATGCAGTGAGCCATGAGCTCGAACCTGTCCGACCCGAAGAACACCAGAGGTTTCCCGTCAACGTGACAGACGATGAGAGGAAACCCAAAGCCCTGCGGAGAAACCGGATGAATGACATGGATTAAACATTGAGCGCTAGTGTCATGCGATTAATTAAAAAGGAAATGATTAAAAGCTAGCCTGGTGGTCAATTGCTTCCTGTGTAACTTGTTTCAGCTTGTCTTTAACTGGCTGAGATTTAGCCAGTTTGAGAAGTTCTTCCATGTCGCTGGAGGACAAACCAGCCTTCAGACCTGCCTGTGTGACAAATTAAAATATACGTAAATTTTATACATATTAAAAATATTATATACGTAAAAGAAAAATATATGCACAAGGACAATTTCAATACTGCATATTAGCTTAATGTCTTTACACATAACTAATGTTAATTTTGACTCAAACGGTGGATATAACTTAATATCTGAATGATAAAACCCTACAAGAATATCCTAGCAGGCAAACAACTATAGAATTTTACCAATAAAAGGTTTAGCGGATATGTTGTACATGAGGCTCTGAGGCAAAATGAGACACTCTACTCTAACGCTAATAATTAGCAGCTCAAACACACCACAGTGATGTGTTCGTTTTTCTTAACTCAAATGAACAATTCAAACGTTAGATATTGAACACAAACAAAACCTCAGTTTCTGCTTTAATTTTGAGAAAATGAATAGAATATGTAGTCTTATTATAAAAATGGCGACATACAGGTCTAATAAAACAGAACGTCAGCAGCTACACCTGGTGGGACACACGCGTTTACATACACCGGTTCAGACATCTTGTACACAAATACCTCAGAGAGAGACGCTGCCTCACAGATATCCTGATCCCTGCTCCAGATTCGATTCCACAGTTCTCTAGAAACCTTCTCCACCATGTGGTCGCTACCTTTGTCGTTCTCCGCTACGGCTGTTATGAAGCGCATCGCAGCGAGAGAGCCTGTGGGAGAGAGCCATAAGAAAGAGAGATAATGGCGATGATTACGAGATGCTGGATAGCTGACTATCAAACTTTCCTGCCGTTAAGATTATTTTAATCTATTATTGAACAATGTGCCATACATTTCACCCATTTCTATTTATGACAAGGGAAAATCAGCAACGTTTAATTTAAGATACAGCAGCAATAAACAGAGCAAACACCTTTTGAAAACAAAACATCAAACGCGTCAGAAGGGTAACGCAGAGGGACGTTCATAAAAGACGCCAGACGCTCGATATCCTTCGTTATGTACAGAGCTTTATTTGGCACCATCGCAGGAGGCTTGTTACCTGCAAACGCAAACACACTCAGAGGTTTTACATGTCTTCATAGGGGTGTATTGCAAGCAAGACTTCTAATATAAAAGTTGTAGGGTTGCTTTCTAATCTCCGTACGATGTTAATATACATAGCTAAACCATCTTAACCTAAACTGTCAAGATGGCGGGCGGTCAGCACCATTGATCGAAATTATGACTAGGAATGTTGTCAACATTATAAATTTTATTAGAAGAACTCAATAGTTAGTTAAGACCGGAGTACTTCCAGAAAAAGAGCTCTTATGAGTCTGAAAAACAGAAAAAAGCAAATAAATCATTTAAAGGATACCTGACGCCTGTATGACTCCGCCCAGTAAGGCGGGGCGTAGTTTGAGCTCCATGTTCCACACATTTCTGTAGCGACATAGCACCTGAACAAAGAGGGAAAAAAAGAAAGAATCCAGTATACAGGGTCGCAGGGGGCCTGGAACTTACCTCAGGAGACGAGAGGGCACGAGGCAGGGTACACCCTGGACAGGGTGCCGATCCATCACAGGGCACGCCACACACACACACACACACACAACAGGCAATCTGGGAACACCAATTATCCTAATCTGCCTGGGAGGAAACCGGAGTACCCGGATGCTAACTCCATGCACGCAGAGACAGGAGGTGCAAGGCTACAGTGCTAACCACTACACCACTGTGCCACCCCTGAAAATTTACAATAAATATTATTGAAATGTTATGGAATTTTTTAATAGACTTACAATAACTGCATATAAATATACTGTATAGAAATCTTAATCCTAAAACAAACATGAACTTCGGACCTCGGATCAAAGAGAATTTTATTGATCAGCCCTTCTTACATGTTACTTCTGCACCTCGTTCTAAAACATCGGGCATTGGTGACTCAGTGGTAGGTTTCTCGCCTGCCATGAGGAAGACCCAGGTTTGATTCCCACCCAATGCCCAAACCCCAGACACTGGATGCAGTGCCGGTCCCATGCCCGGATTAAATGGGAGGGTTGCGTCAGGAAGGTCATCCGGCCTAAAACCTGAGCCAAGTTGTTGTGCGGATCGGATGGTCTGCTGTAGCGACCCCTCGACAGGAGCCGCCGGAAAACTAACAGCAGCAATGATCCCCTGATCTGAAACGTTGATTCTATTGTAAAAAATAATTAAAGATCACAGCTGGCACTAGCACTCTCTAGTACTATAAAATAGTACATTATGTTGTGCGTCTTTCACCATCTTTATAATGACCCATAACCATTTAATGAGTAGGTGTGGTTTAATAAGGTACATAATCATGGATTTTATATTCATAAATAAGTTTATAAACATCACTTATAAATTTATAAACTATATAAATTATATTTAGCAGGTCAGCTATAAGGAACCTTAACCGAAAATGAAAAAAAAAAAAACATTTAAAGAACTTTTGTAAACAGGATTTTTCGGAGCTCTTGAACACACCCCTCAACCCTAACTCTCGCAGCAGAGTAAAAGGATGACTGACCTCGAACCCGAGCCAGGAATACGGCGAAACCACGTCGTAAAAGAGCTCAATCACTTTCCTTGACATCTGCAAATAAACCGTGTGTTAAATAACTTCTGAATTGCATTAATTATCTGTTATATATAAACTGTCTCTGTAGATACCTTGCGTACTGCGCGTGCGAGCCTCGTCTTCCTCGGGTGGACGCTGCACGAGCGCGGAACTGTGTCAAGGTTCAACTCTTAAAGCTGCAGCTATTAATATGGGTTGGATAGTTTGGCAAAAAAAAAAGCCCAACGTAGACATCTGAAAGTCAAACCAGTGAATCAAAACAGAATCAAATTCAGTTCCGATTCAGTTCGAATCGAGTCAGTTTGCCTAGGTCACGTGATCTAGACCGTTTCATTTCCTGGTAGGCGGGATCCCAAACCAGCCAATCGGAGCTCGAGTTTATCACAACGTCACGTCGTCCAATCGGCGCGTGCGGCGCGCTAACAGGAAGTGATTCGCCCAGTGTGTGTGTGTGTGTGTGTGTGTGTGCTGAAATTGAAGACAGGAACACGATTAAAGCTGCCACATGTAAGTATTAATAAAAAGAAAATAAGCAAAGGTTTTAAGGATACAAGTCCTAGATTTGAAATGCAGGTTTAAAACACTGTATGATCTTGTTCTGCTTTGATAGCCTGTTAGTAGTGGACAGAACCCTTTAACATGTTGCAATAAAAAATAAAAACAGTAGGTATTTATACAATAACAATAAAATAAAGGTTTACATAAAATTGCATAGCTGTAGACTAGTAATTTGTTGACATTTATTATGTTTCCAATACATGTGTGACATGATGATTGAAAAATAAATGAAGATATAATGATCATTAACACAACCTTAAACCAAAACACAATACAACATTTTCTCTATCGCCATACCAGAACAGACTTACCTATTGTTTTATTAAAAAAAAAAAAAGTATTGCAATACTTAATGTTTTAAGAGATATTGCAGGGGAAAAAATGCCATCGCCTGGAAACAAGAAAAAAATCATTAATTATTGCAATCTGTAATCGTAAGGTAAGATCAGATCAGAAAAAGCTTTATTGCCAAGTATGCAGTAAAGCTCTTTCTGGTTCTGTTGCACAAACAAATTCCTTGTATGTGCAAGGTTTTAAACCTTTATTGACCCACCAACATCAGCACCAAGTGACAGCAGGAACAGATGTATGTTTGTCTGTAGTGTAAAAATAAAATATGTTTTTTACACTATACTACAAATAGACTTTAGACAGAGATCAGTGCTGGTTGTACAACCTCGCCGCAGCAAGAAGGAAGGACCTACGGTAACACTCAGTCACACACCTTGGACAGAAGTCTCTGAGTCGCATACACAGGGTGGGAGTCATTCTCCAGCAGGGATGATAGCTTGGCTATCTCCTACAACCTGCACTGGGTCAAGTGGACTTCCCAGGACAGAGCTGGCCCTCTTCCTGCCTGCAAGCGAGATGCTGCCGCCCCAGCAGACCACTCCAAAGAAGATGGCTCAATGTTATCTGATGTGAACAGCAAAGAAAATGGGTGTTTACTTCTGAGTGAAGTAAAAACTTCCTTCCCTTTATTTCTGTATATATACTGTAAGCCACTGCTACTCTAATGCACTTATCTCAGTGTTTCACTAGTGCTTGGATACCATCAAGGTATCCAAGACTGCCTCCTTCACGTCTGAAACACTGGCCTCCCAGGAACTCCTTTGATGGCTTGGAACGAGGTCAGGGCTGTACAAAGGATGTGGCGATAGTAGATCCCACAGACAGACGCACTTCTTCCGCAACAAGTTAGTTTCAAGGATCAGGCGTTTCGCTCGATGGATATTCGCATGAACAACGGCAGTGGGCTCCGGGATGCCGGGATCATCATTCATGGACGTACGGCTGTTTTGACATGAACGCCCCTTGTATATCGATGCAGCACCCTGACTGTACGATGCTTGATGTTTGTCAGCATCTAAATCGTTTTATTAAAGGTTTAAAATTCTGGAAAAGGACTTCCATGAAATTAAATGAACAGTGCAGTCAGTCAGTGTTATCAGTATTTCTTAGAGTGTATCGTAGACATCATTAAGACTATGATATCAAATTACAATAATGTGATGCTGAAAGACTAATACGCAAATTTTTTTTTTTTTCCCGGTTCATATCTTGTTCCTGTCTTTTCCATAAAAGAAAAACCCTCTCGGTAGCTGATCATAAATCATAAATTAATGCCAGGGTGCATCATCTCTGAAACACGACTCTCCCCTCATTTGCCTATCAGAGAGCTATTTGTTTTAACCGTAGATCAGAAACCTGATCTGAGCTTCTTATCTCTCATCTCTGTGGTAACATGCGAGAGTTATCTCGGACACGTCCCTTGTTTTCCATCGCAATGTAAATGCTGCGTGACCGCAGCACCATAGAAAACTCACTAGAGCCTCACTAGAAAGTTCTGCTTATCAAAACCTTTAGACAGCTCAAATTAATTTCTACTTGGTGATCTTACTAGAACGTCTGCCATTTTGGTTGTTGAACAGATTCTCGAATTCATATCCAGTTATGAAACTTTGCCTTGTAGAGCTCTGTCCCGAATGTGTGTGTAGAGGTAGGGCTTGCTAGGACATGATCCATTTCGGCTGGTTGTCAGACGCTGGAGTTTGTGTCGAGGTAGGGACGACTAGAGCAGTGTTCATATTAGCTGTGTTCCAAACTCTCAAACCCACATGTAGTTAGTGTTCTTATTGAAGCCTACTGTGTTAAAAGACTTGCAAATACTTACTGAGCTATTAGTAAGAATTAATTTCTAGTTAATGTTCCTTGTGGAACTTCTGCCATTTTGTCTCACAGACTCACAGACGTTTTGTCCAGTTAAATGTTCTTAGTTGATTATCAGCCAATTTAGCTTGTATAGTTCAGAACTAATTTCTAGTAAGTGTTCTTAGTGTAACGTCACCATTTTGGCTCTAATTTTTTATGATTCATGTCTTGGTGATGTTTTTAGTAGAACATCAGCTATTTTAGAACTCGTGTCTAGTTTTGGTTCTTACAGGATTCATATTTAGGTAACGTTCTCAGTAGAATGTCAGACCTTTTGGCCTGCCATCGTTTAACACTTATCTCTAGTTGTTCGAAGAATGTTGGCCATTTTGGCTCTCGTACTCATAATTAATTTCTAGTTCGTGTTTATCAGCCATTTCGGCTCTGATACACCGGAGCTGACATCTGGTCAGTGTTCTGAGTAGGACCTCTTCTGATTATTACTTCCTTTTGCCATGAACAGAGAAATGTCTCCAGATGAGCTGGTCTACCTGGGGGTCATCGCCGCATCCATACCTGTGGGGTTCCTGTTCCGCCACCTCAGTAAGTCCCGACTCTCAGCAGGTCACCATCCAGCGATCGGGTTAAACCAGATCTTTTATATAATTTTTTTTTTTAAAGATTCCTAGCTTTTTAAAAAGGGGTTCTATGTGGAACCTTGTCTTATACAGAGACTCCGGTCTGGTGTACACACTGTAGATTTGTCTAACATACAATAACAGTCTATATTATTAAAACAGTATAATGAATTCCTTTCGACAACTTTATTTGTGTGTTGCGTTGTGTAACAGGTCCTCCAGTGAAGCAGGGGGCAGCACTGAGTTTGGGTCTCCTCATCACCATTGCCACATGCGGGATTCACGTTTTACACTCCCTGTGCACCGTGCTGGGAACATGGCTGATTATTCGAGTCAACTGGAGGTGTGTGTCCAGATTTTTAACCTAGCCCTAGGGCCGCCTACTTTACATTTAAAGGAGAATAATTGAGGTTAATGAGGTTAACATCAAAACCAGAGAGTCACTTGTTCCTCGGACCCTTTTCTATTCAGTATTCAGTGAGCTGTTGTTACTAAAAACATCCAAAGCATGTTTGGGCGTCGGTCGTGCGTTTCGTCTTCGTGTCGTCTTCAGTGATTTCATCATTAGCGTTGCACGTTGTACTGGTTTCCTGTTCTGCACTGCGTTTGTGGTTCTGTGCAAGCGACACATTTAAATATGACAAACCACAACCTTTTGAATATTGAAAGAAATTTAGTCATTATTTAATGATCGCTATGATTTTCGAACTAGCAAACATTGCATAATTATTTTACTCAAGGTAACGTCGGAATAATTAGCGAATGTATGAGGAATAATGAGGAATCGATAGATGGTTCGTGTGTTTATTACGTATAAGGAACAGTGCTGTGAGGGATATCAGGGTTAACTGAACTAGAGAATAATTTGTTGAAACGTTTTAATGGGCGGGGTTTAAAAAACTGTACCGCAGCCAGCCAGCAGGGGGCCTCAGAGACACCCTGGCTTCACTTTTTATATTTTTATTCAAAATGACTTTTAAATGTAAGCCATTGCAAATGGATAAAAGTTTTGAATTCCTAAACTACTAAAGTTATAACGTTTGATATTGCGGTTATACTTCATATACTTTATATTTTGTTTATTTCTTTTCAGGAGAGCCCCGGCCCTTTCTCTCGGATGGACGTTCCTTTATCTTTTATTCTTCCGTATGGTCACGTGGTTCGGACTTCCTTCTCCATCACCGTTCGCTAACGCCATCCAGCTTCTCCTCACACTGAAGGTCAGCCATGACGCCGGGTTCTCCCGCTGTCGTGTTATTATCGTAACCCGCGTTAGACAAAAAATAAAGAATGATACAGTTGTATAATGTGTCGTGTGCAACAGATGGTCAGTTTGGCGTACGAGGTTCAGAGCTATCACTTTGAAAAGAAAAAGGAAGTGAGCTCGTTCTCCAAGTCGCCCGTGATTGGCCGTCTGGCTCGTGAGCCCTCGCTGTATGACATCATCTCCTACAGCTACTGCTACGTCGGAGTCATGACAGGTAATTATGTTTGTTCGCAGCGTCAGATTAAACGAGTTCCAAAATGTAATCAGGCCATTAAAGGTGCAGTAGGCGGTTTTTATATGTCGACCACCCCTTTGCATCGCCCCCCTGCTAAAACCGTGGCCTGCATAAGAGCTTAGTACAGAGGAAGTGCATTTGTGAGCATCCTCATGAATCGTTTTGAAAAATCTGGTTTTGTATGTGCAGTGTTATGCACTTAGCTCCACCCATTTACCATATTCTAGATAAAATCTTCCCTATTGCACCTTTCATTCAGAACGATGTCCATGGTGTTCCATCTCTCCTCCTCCCTCTGTCTCTCTCTCTCTCTCAGGGCCGTTCTTCCGTTATCAGACGTATGTGGACTGGCTCGAACAGACCGAGCCGCTCTCGCTCCCGTGTAAAGCGCCGTGTCTGAACAGGTTAAAGATGGTTCCCGTTTACGCCGCTTTCTTCATAAGCGTTAACCTTCTGTTCCCGTTGTCGTATGTTCGCACCGACGACTTCCTCGAGCACAACTTCTTCTTCAGGTGCGTGCGTCGCCGTCGTCTTCTTCCATGTTAACCTGCATCTGACGTTCGACTTGAACACAAGTGTGTATGTGTGTAGGTTTTTCTACATGGTGGCGGTGTTTTTCGTGTTCCGCATGCGGTTCTACTCGGCGTGGTGCGGAGCCGAGGCCGGCTGCATCACCGCGGGACTCGGGTGTTATCCAAAGGGGGCCGAGTCTAAACCAGGAGGCGGACCTACAGTACAATATAGGTCTGTATGGTACAATGAGTCGTGTACATCGTTTGGCTACATATATATATGTAACGTGTATATCGTTTGGCTACATTTCCCAGCATGCACTGCTCTGGTTCCATATTACTATTACTGCATATCAGAGTAACATACACACACAAACAGTCCATCGATGTTTATGTGTTTGCATTTAGCCCTGAACCCGGTGCTCTGGTCGAGTACGACTTCAGAACCATCCAGAACATCGACTGCTACAATACGGACTTCTGTGTGAAAGTGCGACACGGCATGCGCTACTGGAACATGACGGTGCAGTGGTGGCTTCACCAGTACATCTATAGCAGCGCACCGTTCAGAGCCTACGCCCTGAGGTATCTCTCTCTCTCTCTCACACACACATACACGCACATTTGAAGTTTAGTAAAAAAGTTAATGTTTAAAGTTTAATGTTGGAGTTCTCTCTCTCTCTCTCTCTCTGTCTTTTTTTTATTCTTTCCTTTTTTTCGTTTCTGTCTCACTCCTCCTTTGTGCCTGTCTCTCTGCTTCTCTCTCCATCTGTCCACCCTTGCTATATTTAACTGTATCTCTGTATCTCTCCTTCTCCCCCTCTCTCCTTCCCCTGCTCCAGAGCGGGATGGACCATGTTGGTGAGCGCGTACTGGCACGGGCTGCACGCAGGTTACTATCTGTCGTTCCTCACCATCCCCGTGTGTATCGCGGCGGAGCTGGCGATGGAGTCGTGCGTGCGCACACGTCTCGGCTCTAGGGGGCAGCAGGTGTTCGACTGGGTGCACTGGTTCCTGAAGATGCGCGCGTACGACTACATGTGCATGGGCTTCGTCCTGCTCAAGGCCAGTGACACGCTGTACTACTGGAGCTCCATCTACTTCCTGATCCACGGCGTGGCGTTCGTCTGCATCGCCGGCGGGAGGCTGATGGGCGGAGGGAGGAAGGAGAGGCCGAGGACGGAGAACGACAAGTGACGCTTCTCTCAGTGCAAACTGCCGAACGAGTTCTGCGGTGCATTATGGGATTTCAGGTTATAATTGGCGCACATGCAGTGTAAGAACTGCAAATCCCAGCATGCACTGCTCCCGCGCCAAGTACCATTAACAGTTTAGCCCCTGTTTCAGCTCTGTTTTTAGCACACAGTCTCTCTAAAACATGCTTCAGGCACTCACAGTCCAAGCGGAAGGAAAGAAAGAAAATTAATAAAATAAAGGGAAAGAGTTGAGGGAGGAAATTAAAAAAATGAACAGACGGAAGAAAGAAATAGGGGAACATCAAAAGGAAGATGAAGGAATGAAGAAAGATTGAACGATGGAAGAAAGAAACGATAGTAGTTTAGACATTTAAAAAAAGGGGAAATAGAAAACCAAAGACACGAATGTGGAAGATGAAAGAAAGCTAGTAGGCTAGATGCATGAAAAGGAAGAAGAAAGATGCACCGCTTGGGTTGATGAAGATTTGTGTTGTGTTAAAAACAGACCTGAAACGGGGGATGAACGGATTTTGACATTTCTGTGCCGTGAAGACGAAACAAATGATGACAGATGGAGGGAGGAAACAAAAACAGATATACTAATACTAATTTAGTTACCGGTGTACAATTACTTCATCTCCCAGCATGCACTGCACATTAACACTGTTGGACAGGACAGGTTATCGCTACAAAAAAGTGTTTAAGAACTCCATATCCCAGAGTACACTGCTTCTATACCAACAGCAGTGTTGTAGGGAAAAAAAAGTAATTGTTCTCATCACTTCATCGGTTTCCCCAGAATGCACTGCTTTAATGCTGCCATTTCTCATTAAAAAAACAAGCATGTCAATGTTTACATTAGAAAAAGTGTGATGCTAGTGAGTATAACTTGCCAAAAGGAAACTACATCTCCCAGCATGCACTGTGGCTGTACTAACTGCCCAACTACACCCAGTATTGTTCACAAAATGACAAAAGTGATATGAACAATGATAGAAATTCATACCCAGCATGTAAAGACTACATTACCCATCAGGCACTGCTTCTGCACCAAATCAGCCAACTCTGCACTGCCGTAGGAACAGAGGTGATCAGAGGTTCTCAGGGGCACCTGTAGTGCTTCCATAATGGAACCTGAAAGTTAAAGCGATTCAATGTACGTGTTTATTCCGAGAGATTTTACCGTAGTTTTTTGGATTTGGAGTCCATCTTTGTAACATAGCACTTTTATTTTACTGGGGTTTATTATATATTATTTCATTTGTTTATGGGTCTGAAAATTTAAATTCTGCTTTATGTCAGTTTGCTCCATATCTGCACCTTGCTTTACTGGAACATTCTTTATACAGAGCCTACTTCCTGTCATGACACAACACAGCGATTTTTAGGAACAGAAATGTCCGTAAAGCAGGTTTATAGGTCTGTGATGCAAATGTCGTTTTGCTTTTCACAGGAAAATATTTCCGTACTTCTGTCACTCCATCACGCTGAATATGAACGTAAACCTTGTGTGTATTTTTAAATATTTTACACGAGTTAACGAGTTTTAAAAAAAAAGTGTTTCACTGTTTTCACTATGATTTGACTAAACAGTTGTGCAATTGATATTAAAAGTTCAAGTTGGAATGAACCTGCGTTACTATGTTGTTAAATAGACCTTTTGCACCTGACGCCACAATGTCGGTGCACCATGGTCCCGCGCAGACAGGTGCAGCAAAAGCGACGTCACTTGGGCCGGATGCCAGTACCAAACCAAACCAAACATGGAAGCACTTTCAGGATAACGTTACGTCGTCTTACACAACACACTCCACATCTCCTTAAAAACTGCTTCTGAATCGCCTCTGAACCATCCATGTTCTGTTCTCGTCTAACTCAAGCTAAAAACCTAACTAGCTTCTAAAAAAGGCTAACCCCTAGCCAAGGGCACTACTTGGAACAACCTACATAGCGTACTACCTTTCCATTTAACACTATTTGGGATTCAGCGCCGTAACAGCTAGTTAGCTATTGATTGGAATTTTTTTAATGTCAGTATTAGTTAACATTAACTGTGTATGATTTAATGAAGCGTAAATCAAGGTGTATTTCATAGCATCGTCTCATTTACCTTAACACCAGCAAACACCACCAACTACAGGACGAATCATACTTGTATAGCGTCTGAGGTAATCACGTTATAACAAACCAATCTTCTGCAAATTAATATCCTTATTATCTTCTGCATTCATTTCCACATAATTGTTTATCTTTTGATTAGGTTACAAAGTCCACCATGATATACTGCGTATGAAAATAAGCAGCAGAGCAGAAGTTATGAACTCCTTTTAGGTCACTCTTGTATCTGTCTGATAAAGCATCATGTAATCTTTCTGTTATTATTTTTAATTATCAACTACAGTCTAATGTCATTAGACAATAGCTGTTTTTCCTCTTGCTAGTGCTATTACCTAATAGTCAAGCTAGCTAAACTGTTTAGCGGTGTACACTGCCACAGTAGATGCGAATATCTTGGCTAGCTGACCAATATAAACATTAACAAACAATGTGCAAGCACACCAATAAAAAGCACACTGGAATAAAAAAAAAAAAATAGCAAAAGTTAGTTGTTTACATTTTTAAAAATAAGAACTGGGTATGGAACAAACAACAACACAGCACACCAATTTAACTAATGTTAGCTAGAGTGTGAGTCAGCAATCTGTAACTGTCACTATTGTTGCTTCAGCAGGCAACTGCAACACAGCAGGGCTACACAGCTTCCCAGAGCTAGCTTGCAAACCATCTCTACAACAGGGTTTGACATTGGCACCCGCCAAATGCGGGTAAAATTCGGCTGTGGCGGGTAATAACTTTAGTCTCACTAGCCACTTTGG
>JAQMYI010000034.1:3257219-3271371 GCA_030014275.1 Clariallabes melas | reverse complement strand
AAAAAAAACCCCCCCCCCCCCCCCCCCCCCTCTCTGGCTCTGTTCATTTTTTATTTAGACTGCTTTGTTGACATGCATCGCTGCGAGCTTAACCATCACTTACATAATCGCTTATATATACAGGATGAATGTATTATTTTGAATGTGTCTGTTCACAGAATGAAAGGAAAACAGGTTCAAAAACAACACACACCTAAACTGCATATATAATAATACTATAAAATTAATTACGATAAATAATTACAACAATTACAAAGTGATCTAATTTATGCATAATAATAATCCACTTTAATTAGTCATTTGCTTCTCTGTGTATATCGCATTCGTTTTCTCCTAGACTTTGAATGTGTCTTTCCCAGTTTCAGTGACAACTCTCTCTCTCTCTCTCTCTCTCTCTCTCTCCTCAGGAGTCTCCACCACCCCAATATCCTACAGTGTTTGGGTCAGTGCAGTGAGAATATCCCTTATCTCCTGGTTATGGAGTTCTGCCAGCTGGTGAGAATGAAGATCGTTCTATCTATCTATCTATCTATCTATCTATCTATCTATCTATCTATCTATCTATCCGTCTATCCGTCCGTCTGTCTGTCTGTCTGTCTGTCTAATCTTATTATCTGAAACATAACTAAAAAAATGTCTGACTTGTATTTTTTTTTTTGTAAAATACAGTACTGTGCAAGCATTATTGACCCCTTCATATTAAATAAAATTAAATGATGTAGATTGAACTAAAGACCAGAAATGTTTTTATGCAAGTGCCCAAAGACACGATTGAGAAAATGGTTGTCTATCCAGCAACCTCATTTCCGCTCTCGTTTTATATGAAATGAAGAAATGGTCAATGAAGAAATGGGGGCGTCAAGACTTTCGCACAGTACTGTATACAGTAACACAATTATATCATTTAACTTGCTTAACGAAGAGCTTTTTCTGCTCCAGAAGTCTTGAGTTTTTAATGTTAATATAACATGAATATCTTGGACACGAATAAGTGTTTTCTTTTCTTTTCTTTTGTTTTTTGCGTCCAGGGCGATCTCAAGCGGTATTTGAGAGCTCAGAGGAAGTCGGACGGCATGACCCCTGACCTTTTGAACCGTGACCTTTTGACATTGCAGCGGATGGCGTATGAGATCACGTCAGGTCTTTTACACCTTCATGAGAACAACTACATCCACAGGTGAGCAGAAAGCGAAGCCCAAATGTGTCCGAAGACCATCTGTGTCCTGATTGGACATGTCTGACTGTTGCTGGATGGATAGAATAATCCTCGTTACCGGGTAGCTTTTTTAAGGGACAGGGTTTAGAATCTATGGCTAATGAACTCCTGCTTTATCTACAGCGATCTGGCCCTGAGGAACTGCCTGCTAACCTCAGACCTGACAGTCCGGATCGGAGACTACGGCCTCTCGCACAACCACTATAAGGTACTACTAGGATTACCTTTTTTTTAGGTAGCACTTTATTGCTTCATTCTAAAGCTATCTTGTGTCTGAATGTAGCAGGAAAGACTAAACCTTTTTTTAGGGTTATTGATCGCAGAACACGATTCCGTAGCAGCGGTCACGATGCCAAGAGCTCACTCCAGCCTCAAACCAGAATAAATACTACGTAGTGCGACCAACAGTATAAATAATTTGTGTGACAATTTAGAACGATACTATGGTTATCATTGAGAAACCAAATTTTAATGTGTGTCTATGAGGCAGGAAAAAGAGCAGGAAAACAGCTTAGATCTGGAAGATAGAACGAGGAATGAATGTTTTTTTCTGATTCAAACAGGAGGACTATTATTTAACTCCCGATAAGCTGTGGATTCCCCTGCGCTGGATCGCTCCAGAGCTTCTGGAGGAGTTCAGAGGAGAATTAGTGGTTACAGACCAGACCAAGACCAGCAACGTTTGGTATGTACCATTATTTGCACTGCGGTAAGACCAATGATGAACAGAAATGGTTTGTTGGTGAACCATTCTTAGCACGGCTTTAGGACTGACATGGATAAAGCCCTGATAGAAGTGTTTCAGGCTCAGCAGCAA
Source organism: Clariallabes melas (assembly GCA_030014275.1). Classification (NCBI taxonomy): domain Eukaryota; kingdom Metazoa; phylum Chordata; class Actinopteri; order Siluriformes; family Clariidae; genus Clariallabes; species Clariallabes melas. The sequence continues at coordinate 3,269,338 of JAQMYI010000034.1, read as the reverse complement.
TTACAAGACACTTTAAATATGTTTAAGTATACGAGGAATGTTGATCTCATGTTCTACGTAAATATTCTGCGGCGACCAGCATATATAAATGCTGCTTGTGTGTTACTGATTCGACAGGTCCTTAGGCGTGGTGATTTGGGAGCTGTTTGAATTCGGCGCGCAGCCACATCGCCATTTAAGTGATGAAGAAGTTCTCACTTTTGTCATTAAGGAGAGACAGATTACGCTGGCTCAACCCCGTCTCAAACTCTCCCACGCCGACTACTGGTCAGTCTCACTTTCTCCTTCTTCTGCTATATTCACAATTAAGTACTGGTCTTACAAGTTGGGTTAAATACCTTTGGTCATAAAGGCACCACAGCGAAGCAGGGGAAAACGGTCACAATTCATAACCGATTGTCTGTTTTTAGGTACGAGGTCATGCAGTCGTGCTGGCTTCCACCTCCCCAGCGTCCAACAGTCAACGAAATCTTCATCCTCCTTTCCTCTCTCCTGGCCGCAGAACAAGGGACTAGCAGGAGGAGCGTGGCAGAGGATGAGGACGAAGACGAGTATGAGGAAGCACACGGCAGACGGAGGCGAGGAGAAAGCGAAGAGTCTTTCGAAAGACGATGGGACTCGCTTCGCCCCAGCGCATTCCAGTCAGGTGCAGGTGAACGACAGAAAGAGAGAAGATACAGCAGAGAGGACGGTAACTCCTTCCCTCTTTTGGATCCCGTGAATTCGATCCCTCCTTCCTCACACGAGCTTGACGACATCCTGACAGTCACTGAGACTAGCAAAGGATTGAATTTTGAATATTTTTGGGAAAAAGCACATGGTAGGAGGGGTTATAAACCACTTCCCCCTCCTCAGCCAATACCAACGCCCAACTCCGGTCATCGTCAGTCTTTGGACACGCCCACAGTCGTGCCTGTGATTAGTGCACGTAGCCCTTCATTAGCCAGCGAGTACTACATCCGTTTGGAGGAACACACCCCGCAGGACAAATCCAGTACTCTTAAAGGGAGGTCATTCTTGTGCCAAAAAGATTCGTCTAGTCCTGGTGACTTGGAGTTGGTAGAGATTTCTAGTGGGACGCTGGGTAAGGGAAAGACTACTTACCAGAATAATGTCGGACAAGGTGCCTCTCAGACACTCCAGACAGTGAGATCCAGTGAAATCCAAGTGCTGGTGCCAAACACAGGTCTGGTAGAGCTCAGTAAAGAAATTTCTAACAGAGTGACCGATTATGCGGTAGTAGACATCGGAGATGTCAAAACCGACCCACACCTGAGACGCTCTGGATCTGTAACTTCCCAAGTACCAATCCTTCCACCAAAACCCCGCTCAATGTCGATGTCTTCAGGCAGCAATCTACTCTCTCGGCCTCTCCCAGTTCCTCCACCTATGTATGCCCGCTCATATGGCCTAGGTCACTACCACCCTGCACCCTCTTATCCCATTAGCAAATCAGAGACTTCAGATTCCCTGTTTATGAGCAGCTGCTCATCCTCAAAAGCCAACTTCGATCATCTGGGATTCAACAGGACACACCAGAGGCTGCCCCCATCTCCGTCACATTCTCCATCCATCCCTCCATCCTCCATGTTTCCTCCACCTCAGAGTTGTCCTCCACCCCTTCCTCCTCACTACAGACCCCAGAAGGATCCCTTCCACAATTACGAAGGCGAAGCATTCCCCAGACATAACAATCCTGGGGTACACTTAGAAAGAGACCTGTTAAGCTGTGACTATTCCGAGAAGCAGACTGCTGGCAGGGGTACGTGTTCCCAGTCGTTGCACAACATGAAGAACGAGTCCCCGGGAGGCAGAGAATCACCCTATTCTAAAATGTTTCACTCAGAGTCGATTCCGGAAATCGAAAGAAAGTCTTCCTCCAGCACAACATACTCGGAAGATGACTATAATTCCCCGTTTGTATCTCCAAGTAGACTCAGCAGTGGCACTATCATCGAGCACATCAGCTTGGTCGATGACCCGGATCCCGCTACTGCAGAACTGTTCTCCAGAGGCATGAAACGAACCCAATCACGTCTTGACACAATTCTTCCAGCTCTCTGGAAGGAGGAGGATGCAGAGATGCATCGTGAGCGAGTTGCAGCAGCTAGGAAGTCACCAATCCACCTGTTCTTGACGGAAATCTCCAACGAGCCATTAGACTCCAGTGTCGGGGAAACCCCATGGGGCAGGGAGAATGAAAAGGATAGTGAATTTAAAGGGATGCGACGCTCTCAGTCCCTCCTCACCGAACTCAACTCAGCATGGGATTCCAATGCAACTGCAGGAGATGGTGGTATTAAAAAGAAGGATTTGTTCCTCACTGAGATTGACAGTGCAATGTCAGATTGTGAAGATGTATATGATGGTGATGGGGGCGTCCCAGTGTCCCGCTTCGGGACCACGCCATTCCCCTACGCGCGCCCTGAAGATTTGTCTACATATGCTGAAGCAGACGATGTTTTTACACAGGAAATGAAGAGGTCTCAATCTCTCCTGTCTGAGGTAAACCCTGGAAACATGGAGTCAGAGAAGAAAGACATGACCAGAGACGAGTTTCTAAAAGAGATCCAATCAGCTGAGACGTTTCTCACTGAGATAATAACAAGACAAAACAAACAGGAAGAAAGTCAGTCACCTGAGGCAATATCACCTGTGTATGAGTCCATATGCATTGACCCAACATCAACACCAAATATAAAATTCGGAACATTAGCTACGCCTTTGAGCGATACGAAAGAGGCAATTTACGCCCAAGTTACCAAAAGAGCTAAAAGAAATGAAATAAAAGTTGCACTCCGTCCAGAAATGCCTGTTTTGCAAATAGCATCAGAACTACAAAACCTCAAAAAAGAGCCAAATTCATCCACTTATGCTCACACAGATCAAGAAGAAACTGATGTGAAACTCAGAAGCCCTGCTGATTTCGTTCCTTCAGACGTCCTGCCCAAAACTGGGCTTTTAATGGACCAGGTATCCCCAGTGCGAACCGAAAGAACAGATGTCGACATAATTGAGGGTGAAAAGGAAGAACCGCTCTATAATGTTAGCTTAGAACTTTTGAAACAGTCTGGAGTTCAGTGTATGTCAAAGGATATCGTAGATAAAGATGTAAAAGACGTTAGCGATAAGAGTATCTTTACTGATAAAACTGAGAGCGCGGGTAACAAGATTGTGGAGGAAATCCATGTGCACGATCCACTGGTGTTCAGAACAGAATCATTCGAAAGTTCAGATCAATTCTTTGATGTAAAAGCATCTCTGTATGGAGATATTCCTGATCGTGGTAGTTTATCAGATACCACTGCCTCCACAACTGAACAAGTATGTGGCCAAGTTATTCAAAGTTGTACAAGTCAAGACTCTCCTCAGATCTCCCCGAAAGAGACATTGTTTACCTCTGATGAACAAGCTACAGATTTTTTTATGAGCACCAAACACAGTGGTAAAGAATTCGACGGCCTAAAAGAGGGCATGAGTACAGCTGACTCTATGCTGTCTCTTGGTGAAGCAAGCTGCGAGGAGTTACCTCTGTCGTTTCCAAGGGAACCAAATTCTGAACAATCCCTGTCTACTATGACACCTACAGACTCAACAATGTCACCTCTTACCTCTAGCTCTATGGACTGCCTCACACCCGGCGACCCATGGGCTAGTGGCGGAGGCACCGGCTGGAGGATCTTGGGTACCGAAACCCCCTATCGAGATTCAGCCTATTTTTCAGACAATGACTGGGATGGTGGGGAAGGTTTGCCCAGAAGAGGTTCCGACGGATTAGGATCTTCCCGTCCAGGCAGTGGGCGACCTGGTGAGAGAGGTGCACTGATGGGAATTGAAGAAAAAACAGAGGTAGATGATGATGTTCAGGATGGCAAAGCAGCTAAAATATCACTCAATGCTGTCCTGGATTCTGTGAAAAACATTACTGGAATGAGTCCTAAACATGGTAGAGATGATGGTACCTTGCTTTCAGACTTGGAGAATTCTGAGGTATCCAAAACTGAAAACAGTGCTATTGATGAGTTGCTTTGTGCAATTCAGGATTCGCCGCTTAAAGCTTTCCCAGGAACTGATGCCTCCAGGTTTCCCTTTCAAATATCTCCTGTTACTGATTTAAGCGAAGAGAAGTACCATCACAATGTGGAAATACTCACCAAAACAATAGAAAATATTCACAAGACAAGCATTGTGGAGGAAATTCTTGACACTTATTCAGAAAAAAATGAATATGAATTGACATACACATCAAAAGGTGAAGAAATTCAGAAGGAAGCCCTTAGGTCAGGAAAGCAGACACTGGATAAACAAGACAGTGATGCCAATGAATTGGGCTTGAGAACCTTTACTTTTACAGAAGAAATGGAGGAGCAATCAAAGGCAAAGTCTGAAGCTGAAAACCTGTTAACTGAAGCTGAGCTTTGCTTCACAACAAAGAAATCTTCGAACATCGAACAGGAGCATGAAGACCTGAGAGACGTTTCTCCAAAGGAATGTTTTGATGAATTTGAGGAGGATGTCTCAAAGGAACTAACTGTGAAAGCAAAGGAATTGCGGATGGTTCTTGAAGAACCTGGTTCCACAAACAGATTGTTGAAAGATTCCGTTATTTGTCATCCACTTCAGCAACATGATCATCAAAGCTGGACAACGGAAAATGACCAGTGGGCTTCACCTGAAAAGAGCACACGGGTGTCCAGTGAAAATTACCAGAAAGGACCTGAGGAAAGTGACCTCTGTGAATCTGTTAAAAATGACCAGTGGGAATCAGCTGAAAATGACCTGTGGTCATCAACGGAAAACGACCAGTGGGCATTGCCTGAAAACAACCAATCGGCATCAGACAAGAGATCTGAAAAAGAACTTGCGTCAGAATTCTTTCCAGGTTTAGGACAAAACAAGTGCACAGAGAGCGAGATTTTTGGGACGAGCCATGAGTTTTGGGAAATGGAAAACGATGAATTAGCAAAAAGTGAACCTCATCCGATCGTTATGGAGACATGTGAAAGCACCTGCGCTGATGAAAAGCCACAGCCTAGCAAAAATCAACCAATGTTGTCCAATTGGGTCCCAGAAGATCTTGAATCTCAACAGAGGATGGGCATCCACCAGGAAGAAAACATTGAGACTCTTTATGTGGAGAACAGGGATTCGGGTCAGGGTGAGAACCTTAAAGTGGAAGTGGATAATTTGGAGAACCCAGAGCAAGAGCTGGTCAATCATTGTAATGGTGTTGGAAGGAGAAGCTCCAGTGATTGCCAGGCGTCCATCCAAAATGAGGCAGAAGATGAATTTCCAGGAGGTGAAGGAAAGCAGATCTTTAGCGGAATACCTGACATCCTTGATTTAAAGAAAGAGGCTGGAGAAAGCGAACACCATTTTGCTGAATCAGGAGGGTGTGAAGGCATAAAGATTCAGACTGAGTCTTATACCAATCACAACAATAACTGGGTCATTGCACCATCTGAAACCGATGAGATTCAGGCCATTAAACCCCACTTAACTTCAGTACATCAAGACATATATTTTAGTCAGATTGTTGAAAATAATCACTGCCAAACATCAAGCAGAGAGACAGGTGGGGATTTATTTCTTGAAAATGACAGGTCAGATTCTCCATCTTGTCCCAATCTCACCGTTAATGCCGAAACCGAATCTTGCACGATCCACAGCAGCGACGTCCAGTGCTGCTCTCCTGCCTTAATGTCTATGGATATATCGAACTGTGATGCTTCCCAGCATGCAGAAGTGACCGACTGCCAAAGCCCAAACACTTTCCCAAACATGGTACACCACATAGAGATCAAGTCTGGTTCGGCTGATCAACCCTGGGTGGATGTCACAGACCATGAAAGTCTATTGGTCTTCTCTAACGACTCAGATTCTTTTAACAGATCCACACCTGAATGCTCAACCAGTACCCACAGCAAAGGCATTACTGCGAATTTGGGACAAAAACCGTCACTGATCTCTGAAGATCCATCCCACCTGTTATCCGACTGCATAAACGAGGATGACCTGAGGAATACCAAGTCTCACTCTGTGATCTCTCAGAGCTCCTTGAACTCCATCCCGGAATTGCTCATCTCAGAGTGGAAGGATTTGGACGAGGAACCTTTGGAGGATTTCGAAAAGCTGGAGAAGTTGTGCTGCATTTCTGGAGATGAAGATATCCTGGGAGACCTCTTGCTAGGAAATTTGGAACTACTAGAATCCTTGAAGAAGAATCATCAGGCTTTGCCTAGCACCAAGGATGACCATGAGAACACAAGAGTCGAGCTGAGCGAGGAGGTTCAGGGAATCCCGCACATTTCCATGGATGAACTGGAAGAAAATGAGCTTTTACTGGAAAAGAAGGATGGCATGAACTTCTCACCAGGACTTTCACCATGTCAGTTGAGCGAAGGTGCCAAAGGTCAGAGGTTGGTTTCGCAAATGCCAGCTAAAAATGGGCTAATGATGCAGGTAAAGCATGTCTTGCAAACAGAGTTTGATTATATATTTTCAAAAATGTATGCAGTGCAAGCAAACCCAAGACAATTTGGTGATTGATTTCTTTCTATTTCTTGCAATCTTCCACTGTTTTAAGGTTTGTGAAGAAAAACTGCAGTACTCCCTGAGTGAGAACGTTCAAACCAATGTGCTTTGGGGATCCAGCGTGACTGAAAGTGTTGTTCTGCATCCATGGGCAGAAACCAGCGTCAGCACTGCCAGTGATGCTGCCAATGGACAGATGTCAAGAGGAACTGAGAGGTTTGTCATGTTTTGGATTGAAAGTGCCGATGTTTATGTCCTACCATGGAATTACAACTTCCCATTCATGTGGCTCAGTTTTTTTCTGAACATATTTCCATGGTTTGATTTGATCTCCGCAGTAAAGATGATGCGGTCCCATCTATCCCAGTTTTACCCAAAATGAAAGATGCTGAACAGGAAATGGGGACAACGAAAATGACGGCGAAGGCTGAAGTCACACCTGATCCACCTGCCGCTAACCAAGCTATGAAAGGTATATTTATTACTTATTAGCTAATGTAGGCAAAGTGAAATGGTCACCTAAGACATCTCACCCAAAAACTCCTCGGACATACCTACTGTAGGACATGATCTCTAGTTTCTAAATCTCACAACTTCAGCTTGTAGCTGAACACTGGGATGCAGAGCGACATCAAGAATTAAATACTTTGGGTCATGCTGTTATAAGAAAATAATCAACAGTATGACAATTACTCAAACATGAAGTTATCAACTTCTAATAGTAATTTCTCATAAACCAACACTAATATAGTCTTATTTATTAAATAAAGGTATGTCATGCTTTCGATCAATTTATAGTTACATTTAATGGGTTGCTTTCAGCTTGTGAAGCGTTTAGTTTAAGCATATGAGGTTGCCAGATTAAGGAGAAATAAACAGGTATTGAAACTGATCCCTGAATAAAGAAATGGTGTTACGGACTATACCGGTCCTCACTCCAGTTCTGTCCATCATTTTCAAACTGGTATTCCACTTCAGCACTTGCGTCTATTTTACACTCACACATCTTCTCTTTTTTTTCATCACACCATCACCATTATCATCATCGTCATCATCATCCTCTTTTCCAGCTAAACTGGCCCGCCTCTCCCTCTCTCTCCCCCCACTGCCTCTCTCGCTTCCCCTTTCTCCCGGTTCCAAAGGATTCTGGGAAGCAGGGGAAAACAGACTCAGCCGGAGAAGGGCCTTCTCGACAGGAAGCGACCCCGAGGAGGACGAGGAAGACGAAGAGCACGAGGACGATTCCTCTAGGAAGGTCATCGTCGTCACGGAGACCGACGTTCACAAGCGAGTGGGGCTGCGGAGCTTGCTGAAATCGCCGAAGGAACCCGTCGACAAAGAGAACCGCGACCACGGGAGGAACGTCTCCTTTTTTGATGATGTCACTGTCTATCTGTTTGATCAGGTAATCCGATGAAAGAACACCTAAATGGCTGGCAGCGTGCGAGGATCTGGATTGGTCAGTAAATCATAGTATAATGTTTTTATTTTGCAGGAAACGCCAACCAATGAGCTGAGTTCCGGCTCCACCCCTACGAGTCCATCTCCTCTTGGAAAGCCCGCCCACTTCGATGGACACGGTTAGTATATTAGTCAATCGAAAAGTGTGTAATCATGATTGCATTTCACCGTAGCACATCTACAACACACTGATGAAAGCGGACGAAGAAAAGACGAAAGGTTTGCTTTTCATACAATTACTAATGACATGCTCCATTAAAAAAGGGGACGTTGGTACGATTTTTAGAGCATCGTTTTTACAGCACCATTCTTACTTCCTTGGTTGTTTAATGTACGTTTAATGATCTAAGAATATCTTTGTTTTTGTTTTTTCCAGGAGGACCAAGCGGACACAAAGCCAGCAAGAACAAAGAGCACGCAAAGTCCAAATCAGCATCGAGCTCATCAGTGACATCAGCATCGTCGCGCTTCACCGTCAGCCCCGCCGATGACCCTCATTTAGTCTGACACGCTTCGATGCGCACGTGCGCACACACACACGCACACCCTAAGGAAATATGTAGCGCTCTTGAGTGACGCTCGTCACCCAGAGGTTATTTTTTTAAACTCAGACTCCTGGTTTTTTTTGAGGCTGGAGGAAAAAAAAAAACAAAAAAAAAAACTAAATAAAAATATTTCAGGAAAACTGAAACGGAGTTCACGGCTATGCAATAGGAGTCTCGTTACGGTTGTACCAGCTTAACTGCTCTATTTTCATGGCTTCTTAAAGTACATTTGTATTCTGTATTCAGAAGGGGAAGCACTTTCTTCGACCAGTACCTGTCTGTCTGTGAGCTTCAGTAGAAATGTTAGGCGTGTGCTGAGGTCATAGGTTACAATATCGTCGCGGTGTTGAGAGGTAAGGTTCGACAGAGGTCACAGTTGAATTCACGCAGATGCGAATAACAGCATTAAGCGTTAAACATCACGATACGTATCGCAGTCCTGATTATCGGCACACGCCTAACAGTAAGTGTAAACCTGTTCTCGTTGCAGTCGAGGCGAACTCGAAGCCTCTGTATCTACCAGTGCAGTGCTCTTTTAGTCTTTGTACAAATGAATAGTGACATTACAACGGTGTACAAACTCATTTTAGGATTTATTTCACTTTTATTCTTAGATTGCACGCAAGAAAAAAAATACTGCTACCAACTGTCTAATTTCTGTTTTATACAGTGTCTTTAATTGTGGATTGCTATTTATTTATTTGTTTGTTTAGTTAGCATTTATCCCCCCACCCAAAGAAAAAGAAAAAAAAAAAGAAAAAAAATTGCACATTTACTTTGTCTCAGATGTTATGCATTATTTTAATCAGGTGCTACCTGCATCAAAAGCCAGATTTATTCCGCCCCCATGAGCTTTGCAATATTTTTTAAAAAATTATTTAGCTACTTACTTACCTAGATGTTAGTCTGTACTGATTTGTCACTTTAGCGTGTCTATTCGTAAATGTTAATTTGAAGCGTGTTTGGCACATTACATCATTTACGTTTAAAAGCAAAGAAATCGGAAACACACACACATAACACACACAAAACCATTAGTTAGGTTCATATTTAATTTGATAAATCAGCGTCAGAGGTAAAACCAGCTCATTTGTAAAAGTGGATTTCAGCAACCTGTTTCATTGCGAGGTTTCTTAAGGATTATTCTGGGGATGAAAAAATAAAAAGGAAACTGTGAAACATTTAACGAACTGTTTGATGAAAATAAATTGTATTGGCTTATTAAAAAAAAATCCTGCTGTCATTTGAAGTTTTTTTTTGTTTTGTAAATAACAGAAGCTTGTGATTAATGTTGTACTCCGCAAAATCCTTAGACATGTAACTGTAGAACAGGAGAATGTCTTCAAAGAAAAACTTTCTACATTCCAAAAAATTATATTCTATAAAAAGCAGTAAACAGTTATCTATCTATCTATCTATCTATCTATCTATCTATCTATCTATCTATCTATCTATCTATCTCCTCGCTACTAAATATTCCACAGTCAACTGTTAGTGGTATTATAACCAAGTGGAAGAGATTGGGAATGACAGCAACTCAGCCTCGAAGTGAGAGGCCACGTAAAATCACAGAGCGGGGTCGGCAAGTGCTGAGACACAGTGCACAGAGGTAGCAAACCTTAACTACAAACCTCCAAAGCCATACAAACTTCATGCGGCCTTCAGATTAGCTCAAGAACAGTGTGTAGGGAGCTTCATGGCTGAGCAGCTGCATCCAAGCCTTACATCACCAAGTGCAATGCAAAGCATCAGAAGCACGCCGTCACTGAACTATAGAGCGGTGGAGACGTGTTCTGCATTGTACCAAGTGTAAAGTTTGGTGTGGTATGATGTGCGGTTGTCTTTCAGGAGTTGGGCTCGGCCCCTTAGTTTCAGTGAAAGGAACTCTTAAAGGCACTCCTGCATACCAAAACAATTTGGGCAATTTCATGTTTTCAAAAACATGTTCCAACATGACTGTGCACCAGTGCACAAAGCAAGCTCCATAAAGACATGGATGAGTGAGTTTGGTTTGGAAGAACTTGAGTCCTGACCTCAACCCGATAGAACACCTTTGGGATGAATTAGAGCGGAGATGGATGAGAATCAGGCCTTCTCATCCAACATCACTGTCTGACCTCACAAATGCGCTTCTGGAAGAATGGTCAAAAATTCCTATAAACACACTCCTAAACTTTGTGGAAAGCTTTTCCAGAAGAGTTAAAGCTGCTGCTGCTGCAAAGGGAGCTAGGGCCAACATCATATTAAACCAGTCGGGAAGTCCAGCAGCCAGTTGCACAGAGAGATGTTGAGCTCCAACTTGATCAGTTTATAAGTGAGCTGTTGTGGGGTGATCATGTTGAATTGCTGAGCTGAAGTCAATGAACAGCATTCTAACACACAAGTCTTTGTTTTCCAGGTGGGTTGGAGCGCTGAGTGGAGGGAAGGAAGCAATGGCATCATCAGTTGAGTGATTGGACCGATAAGCAAACTGGAAATCATTAAAACAGGAGGGAGATGGTTTCTTTGGTACTGGGATTATGATGGCAATTTTGAAGTATGTGGGGATAACAGCCTGACTCAGTGAGATGTTAAAAATGTCCATAAAGACATCAATGAGTTCCCTTGCACAGTCTCTTAGTACACGACCAGGAATGTTGTCAGGACCCAGGGCTTTGTGTGCGTTGATTCTGCGGAAGAATCTTCTCATGCTGTTTGGGTAGACCGTCATCACCTGCTCGCCGGGAGGAAGTGGGCACTTCACTTTCCCTGCTTGATGCCGCGGGTCAGGTTGGCCCTAGCTGTGTTCAGGGCCACCGTGTCTCCAGTTTTGAAAGCAGCGTTCACTGCAGCAGTAAACTGTTAGCCATGGTTTCTGGTTGGCCCGGACAGTGATGGTCTTTGTAACCATTACATCACCAATGCACTTGTTGATGTAGGCAGTGACAGTTCCTGTGTACTCCTGAAGGTCTGTGGAGTTGTTGTGTGTGGCAGCCTGCTTAAATATATCCCAGTCTGTGGTGTTAAAGCAGTCCTGGAGTACCTCAGAAGACCCTTCCGGCCGCACTTGTATCTGTTTGTGGACCGGTTTGGCAACTTTAACCAGTGGTCTGTATACAGGCGTTAGCATGACAGTAATGTGGTCTGAGGCACAGAGGTCGGGGAGGGGTGGGGCCTTGTAAGCTCCTCTCTGAGTTGTGTAGACCAGGTCCAGTTTATTGTTTCCTCGTTGTATTTTTGGAAAAATGCAGGTCTGATGTAAACACAAAGTCACTGATGTAAACACAAAGTCCGCCGCCACGGGTCTTACCGCTCTCGACGAGAGCTCTGTCCGCTCGGTAGCATGTTAGCTGGTCGAGCTGAATGGTGCAGTGGCGGCTGCTAGCTTTTGAAACAGGGGAAGCTCATATTAGGCCTTCATCATAAAATTTTTATTATAATTCAATTTTTCATCGTAAAAAATCACCTGCAAATCCGCATGGGACTGAACTCGAATCTCTGTAGCGCTGATGTATACTTAAGGCATGCTGTCAATCAAAAAAGGGGTTCCGCCCTTTAAACAGCTCCTCCAATCATCATGCAGCAGCCCAGCGTCCTGGC